>JAPDSC010137651.1:0-10387 GCA_026290005.1 Latrodectus geometricus
ATATATTTTTAATGCGTACACGGTTGAGTTCAGAAATATATAAAATTAATTCACAAATTATCTCTGATGTCAAATATGCTTAAATTTCCGTGCTCTAAGAAATATATTTTACTAACTACAAAATATTTTCTGTCAGAAGCGTGGAGAAGTGTTTCCATGTACCAATTTGCTCCTTTCCTGGAAAATATTATCGCTCCTTTTACATCAAATGGTGCACACTTTCAGAAATTCTTTTTTAAGTTGTTCGCCAAATAAACATATCCTTAAGGCTTGTCATGCTTTTCTCCCTTTTGAAAGCAGCTGCGAATTTTCTCATGACTGTTGGTGTTGAAAACGTTTTCTCAACTATTACTTTTTTGATTTCCTGATTAATATGCATGGAAAATGTCTTTCAGGCTAATAACTATCTTCTGAATTTTCTAGTCTTGTCATAAATAGAGAAGGAACTTCAATCAAAGTTTGCTTTAAGAAAGGCATTCTCAATTTATTAGTAAAGAGGCCGGGTGGGCATTGGAGTAGCTGATGCAAGATTTTGGTGGAAAGAATAGTTTCTTATGGGTGGAATACCAAGAATTATTTAAAGAGAATGAATTGATGGTAGTTTAATTCAGATATGTTTTTAATTAATCCCTTAAACATAAAATGGGTTTTATTTTTAACAATAAATTTTTAAATATATATGTGTGTGTGTGTATAAATTTGTATCTAAAAAAATACTTTAGAGTAAATAAATGAAAAAAAATTCAACTATTTTGATTTTCTTTGTTTTTACCTTAAATTAATTTAATATCTGTAAGTAGACATTTCTGCAAATTCATAATTATTAAAAAAAGTTTTTATTTTTAACAATCAATCTTTTAAACATATGTCGATAAGTTTGTAAGAAAATACTTTATAGTAAATAAATGAATAGAAAATATAATTTTTTAATTATTTCAATTTTCTTTTCCTTTGGCTTAAATTATTTTAATATGTGTCTGTAGACACTTCTGCAAAATACTAGTTATTATAAGGTTAAATAAATTTATATTTTAATTCAATATTTTCTATGTTTGGGTGAAATAATTTCCTGAATCGTTAGGGTTGATTCACAATTATAGGATTAATAAAATTAGTCCCAGATTATCATATCAACTTTTTTTCCTGAGTAATGTGTATTCAGAAATACCCAGTATTAACGGACATAGAAAGTACTCAATTTTAATTATATAAATATGTTTCTAATAAATTTGTATGCATTTTTCGTATTTTCTATTAGGTTTTTAAACTATCAAAATAGAAAATGTGACTGCTAAATTTTCTAGCACATGAGAGCATTCATTCAATAAAAAAGTGCATTGGTCATCAGTTGAAATTTAAAATTATTGTAAAACCTTATGGTAAATAGGAAATAATTAATTTCTCTAATTTATTTTTAATTAATTTACATATTTTTTTATCTCATAAAAGTGTAAATTAGAGTCAGTATTCTTAATGCCCATATTCTTCACTATTTAATAATGAAACGTGTTCTTACATTATATAAATTTCATATAAATTAAGTTTTCTCAGATAAAAAATGTATGTATTTTAACACACTAAAACAAAGTTAACATTTAGCTAATATTTTCAATGAATTGCAAATTATTTCATTACTTTTGATAAAATGTGCATCTAATTGTGTAAAACGTAATAAGTTGTCTTAGGAACTTTATTCTACTGAGTGTCGCAAAATGCTATGTCCAAATGGCAATATTGTTGTGTAAGGTTATATGGAATTAGAAAATGGGATTGTAATTCGCTAGAATGTGGTATTATCTGGCAAAAGCAAGCACGGACAGACGGATAAGTCGAAGCATGGACGTTTAAGAGAATGGCTGGACCAGTGAAGCAATGAAGGATTGGTAGACATACATTTGGCGTATGATGCTATGGAAGACAACAAATGCGCAGCAGTATGCTTGTACCGACAACTATTACAGAATCAATGTGTAGCTGACCATTGGTTGCAGGAGACATTATATCGCCTATTGAAAAAGGCAGGATCGTTCAGAATCAGCAACCACGTTGGCAGGTAACAAACGAGACTTACAGCAAACGTTAAAAACTCTGTATTAAACGCATTTAGACGTGAAACGTGACATCCATTATGCGAACTACAGGAAGGTCACCAACATCCATACCATAACGAGTGCAGGCGCTAAAAAATGTGGATTATCCCCAACAGGGCATTCACATGTTGATATTTTCAGACAAGGAACGGAGAACCACAGTTACCATCAGGGATACAGATCATCGATGAAGATACCTTTTCCTCTAATGTTTTCCTTAACAAACGTCATATGCATGAGTGATTGATTATAATTCCCTGTAACACACAATCGAACAGCCACCACAACAATTCAGCGTTAACATCTGGGTCATCTGGATCAGCATGTCATTTTTAATGACATGCTGATCCAGCATTTTCCAGCCTGGATCAGCATGTCATTTTATGGCTGAACACCATAACGGAATTTCGTACGCCATTTTTGAAAAAAATATTGCCAGTGTTGTTAGCGAAGGCAAATCCATGCCTCAATATGTGGATTTGTTAATAGGATTTAAATTTAAAAATTTGTATTTCTTCAATGTAACATCATTTCCTTTTTTATTTTTTTGCGTGAAAAACATTTTCTCTCGCGATCATATTAAACTGTATTTTAAAAAGAATAACAAGGGAAAACTTCAAAATTTAAAATGGTTATGTTGTAGTAATCATGTGAATTCCTAAGAAATAGGCATTAGTTCAAAACTGCAATAAACGAGCTAAAGGGTTCAAATTTATTTCTAAGCCATTGTTGAACAAATTGCAATCAAAATTAATTTTTTTAATTGAATCAAACAATAATAATTATTGAATTGATGTATGTATAGAGTGTCACAGATGAAAATGTATCTTAAGATTGAAAATGCAGTTGCTCTTAAATTTAATTGAGCAGTGCGTGGTTTAGACCACAGTGTAGTATTTGTATGTCAGTATTTTATAATATAAAAAGAAGTCTACGTAGCACTAGTTAGTGTCGAATTAGTTTTATAAAGAAATATCTCTCTGGAATAAAATAAGAACCAATCTGAACAAACCAATTTTCTGTTAAATATCAAATTATTTTTAAGCAAGTAAAACAAAATTGTTCATAAAATATTTTTAAATTTTATTAATCCACCATATTGCATAATCACCATAGCAACTACTTTTTTAGAAAGAAGCTACAAAGGCAGAAGACTGACTTGACCTCTGAACACACATGCTACTTGTTTATAGGGTAGGCAACCCTTCATAATTCATTTATACAAGGAAAGGACAAAAATAAGACATAGAGAGAAAGTACGTCAGTGCCCGAACCAAGTTTCAAACCCAGACCTTCCTATCCACAGTCAGGTATGCTAACCACTAGACGGAAAAGGCGGCCCGTAACAGATTTGTACCTCTCATCAAAAATAAAAATAATTGTAGAGAAAATTCTATCATTTGAAAGGGCTATATAATCAAACCTGAAACAAATAAAGTCTACAGAAATTATAAACATTGAGGGTAGAACAGTTGAATTTAAAATAATGCATCGTAAAAAACGTAGAGAATTTGAAGTAAAATTGAATGCGATAAATGAACTGAAAAAGAATAGTTATAAAAATAAGCTGATTGATCCGCGAGAGCTATAATATAATATTCCATAATTCGAGACCTCTGACACAAAGGAGATTATCTTTTAAGGAAAATTGGAAAAATTTGGTGGTGCTTTGAAAATACATATGTATGTCTCAAACAAGAATTGATTCACTTCAAAATTGAATTTAGCATAAAAAATAAAGTTTCTATTGAAATAGATCTAAATAGAATTTAACAAAAATTCAATTTCCGTTTTTTGGTTCAAAATATGCGATGAATGATCGATTTTCTAGTGTAATTTACATGAAACAGGTATAAGTAAAAATAATATAAATAAAAGAGCAAACTTAAATGATTTGATTGGAACATTTTTTGTAATAGAAAATCATGTTAATTTGATAAAGTTAAGTTTTATACAAAACATAACTTAATTTTGCTATGATGATCAAATAGACTATCAGCCAATGTATAAAAATAAATATGCAGATATTCATATGAATTTTTAAGAATCAACGATTAATTATTATACATATCATAATAATAATAATTTGTCATTGAGATGTTTCTGAATAAACATGTAAACTAATTTTTCCTATAACTAATTATGTGGAAAAATCTGTGAGAACCAACAGTTTCAATATGAAAAAAATAATCCATTTGAAGTATTTGTTATTAAAAAACAAATAAATAAGACATAAATTTGTATTGATTTAATAAAATAGAAATATGTAACAATCTTAACTCAAAATGTTGATTTTAGATAATCATAGCTCACTTTAACGAGTATAATTTGTACTTTTCAGCAATGAACATATAATATTATTTAGTTATCTGACAATCGAAACATTTTAATGACAAATGCAATTAGAAGAAATAAAGTAAAACTTTGCCTATTTTTGATTACCATGATTACTTCCATAAGTGCAATAAAAATTTAATTTTCAAAACCTTTAAAGAATCGTATAATATTATTTTAGCTTATTATTTTACCCAAAAAATATAATTTATCTTGTTATTGTGACAAGATAACTAAATTGTACTAAGCAAACATTACGAAATATCCAGGATTTTCAATACATTGAACCCCCTACTCCGAGAATAGCATTTTCTTTAAAATCAAAATATAAAGCACTTTTTCTTTTCCTATATAATGTGTTGCTGTTACATAGCAGACTTCCGTCCGTCAGGAACTGGGTGAATGATGTCAGGAAGAGCATCATCCGTTTGTGAACAGACGGTTCCCTACTAGTGCGGAAGTATTACTTAAATTCATAGATGGCAGCACCATCTGGGTCTTCAATTTAGAGATAGGAAGCCAGGGATGACCCAAGGCCTGGCTTCTACCACCTCCAGAAGTATTAATTTGGAAAGGGAAGATGGAAGTCACTGCGATCACGACCTATTTTACGCACCTCAAACGCCATTAGTGAACACGACGGATTTTCAGATAAACCGGGATTCGAACTCACCACCTAACAGTAATGAGAACGACGCCCTAATCAACAAATTCCCTGCGGCTCCTCTTATTGAATGTCAAAAGAGTAAATACATCACTCTTTTATGGATCGCAGAGCTTACTAAGGAAGTAAAATAATGTCCCTGTTGCCGCGTTATGACCAAAATATTATTCATATTACAAAAAGTAATCTAGTTCATTAAAAATTATGGAAAAGAGATAATTCTACAATGTTAAGTTCTATAAAAAAGTTTTCTCATGCTGAAAAATGAGAAATAAAAGTGCTGTGCTCTGTGTAGCACAACACTTTTATTTCACATATAATGCAGAACTTTAATTTAAATTGCTTATTTTAAGCTGACTGTTTTGTTGTTAATAAACAGACCCAATTCAAATATTTTATGCAACGGCGAACATATTAACATCCTTGTTTAAGATTTCTTGAACGTGACTTTCTATCAAATCAATCTTTATTAAGCACTAATACATTTTTTTTTTCATTTAGTATAAGTGAATAAAAAAATTTAAATATTCCATTCCTTCTTTTCATATATATTGCTACTGACTATCTAAGTGAAATTCAATAATAAAATGCAATAATTTATTAACTAAAAGGTAATAAATAGAATTTCGATTGTTTATATGATTCTAGTACACTTATTAAAATACTCCATACTATAGCAAGAACTAATAAATTCTTGAAATGTTCAATTAAATGAATACTAATCACTATAATAAAGTGTTTATTGTTACAAATTTTATTACCTCAATATAAAGAGATAATTCAAAATATATAAAGCTACGAATAAAAACTGGTGATTCGTCAGGGAAAAGTAAACAATCATTATGAAAAGTAATTAGTACTTTGAAATCACAATCACTTTTCGAAAAGCTTTGAAACTCATACATTAGAATAAAAATATATTAATAATTATTTAATGATGTATTTCATTTTGCACAACCGCTATTAATATCATACAACATTTTGGTGAAATGATCCTAGTAATCCAATACTTATTTAGCTTTCTGAAACATTCGACAAAAAATATCAAATTACTGTATCGATAATTTTTAACGTTCCAATAAATATTTCAAACTTGAAACTTTTAACGTAATTTATCATTGCTAAACTTTCTCAAAAATGAAAAATTTGTAATTAGGCTTAAATTGCGCCATTAGTTTGATAAATATAGGAATACACATTTTCTCCAGATCAAAAAAACAAATCTATTTGATTGCGTATTTCTGAGTTTTAGTGTATAATTATTTATTTTATATAATTCCATAATTAATTTAATTGTGGAATAAATTGATGTGTTTCTATTTGCTTAATTTGTAATTAAAAATACATGACAATTTTTATTTTGATCAACAATATGGGCGCAAGTTGAATTGTTGTAAAGAATGTATCTGACTATTATATGATTAAAGTCTGGATGGAAATTTCTAGGCCTAAATTCCACGAACAAAACCTTCAATTTTCCTAAGAACTTACGAAATGTTAAATAAAATTAATGGGAGTTAAATATTATTATATTACGAATTATTGAGGTCCATTGTGTGTGTACTCAGAAATAAATTAAATCATAAATGTAAAATTATTAATTAAAAGAATAATAAGTTCAGAAGTAAATAATTAATTAAATAAAAAGTTCATTATTCAGAAATAATGTAAATCATAAATGTAAAATTATAAATTAAAAATATGATGACAATAAGTTCCAAAATAAATAATTAATTAAATAAAGTGAATGTACAAGGATTATATATTTCAGCCCCTGTAGAAATTTCTAGGCAATATTTTTTAAAAATAGATATATGATTATGGTGACTAAAATATTACTAAAATCTCAAATATTGCGATCATTTTTAAATTTACAATTTTTTTCTTGCGTCTCTTTATGGTTTTAATGTTCTTTTTAATGTTGAAAATTATCTTATCCTAAATGGAAACAGATTAAAGCTTTATCTTGAAAAAGAACATAACCATATAATTGCAGTTAAGATATGAAGATCAAGGACTATTCATTTTTTTAAAATTTTTGATAATAATATTGATGAAAAATATCTTAATCTGAAAAAATGTCTTGTGAATAGAAAAAGAAAAATTTAGAAATTTATACTTCCGGAAAGTATTTTACCGAAATGTTTATTCCAGGACATGTTTAAATATTCGTTAAAATAACAATATAAAATACATTAAAATGCCTAAAAATCGTATTTTTAATTGAAGGGTTAATCATCAGCTGGAATAGAGATATCAACAAATCAATTGAACTTCAAAACAGATTCATAAGCTTAAACTTAAGAATAGAAATGGTTTTATTTGATGAAATAAAAGGAGATTTCGATGGACCGGGTTGGATGGAGATACTAATGGATTTATTTAAGAGAAAAACAAGAAATATTATCTTAGTAAATGATGCTAATAATCATTACAGAGCCAAAACCTAATTGGTACTTGAAAATATTTGCTTATAATAGTACACGCATTCAGGAGCATATGTTTCAGATAAAATGGATTCTTATATATGACAAAATTTGTTAGCAAATAATATTTTATCAAAAGTTGAATTCTTTTTTTTCGATTAAATTAGAAATATCATTAAGAAAACGCACCTACCCAATTAAATTAAAGAAAAAATTATATTAAAATCAGCAATAATGGAACTTTGAAATAACCAAGATCCCAATAAAGTAGTCGATCTGTAGTCGTATTTTAGATGGTCTACATTAATAATTTATGGAATCAGGTTACATTTTACATGATCAATAAATTAAAACTGTTTGAGTGGCAAATGGTACAAAACAGATTTTGATCTTAATCAGTTAATTTTAATTATGGCAACAATACGTTTGATGTATTCGAAGAAACAACTCTAAACTATCTAAAGTTTTGTATTTTTTCATATATGTTGCTTTCTATCTTAGTCTATATATTTTCACTTCAGTTTAATTTGTCTTTTTTAATAATTTCTGAAAACAATGTGTTTGCAAAACTATTATATTGCATTTTATGTTTACATTTAAAGTTGATAATTATCATTAAAATATATTCTAAGACTAAAATTTTTTGTTTTCTTAAAGTTTTTATTGGCTTAAAGTTCTAATCGAGTTTGCTATAGAAAACTAGTTTTTTAAATATAGCAATTTTACTACCTATGATAACACAAAGAATCTAATTAACATTGACCACCAAGCCCTTAAATAATTTCAATTCAGAGGTTCTCGTCAAAATATTTTGCAAATCAAATTTACATAGAAATAATTTTTCTAAAATTTTTACAGTATCTTTCAGTTATATTTTCATGTTTAATTTAGCTGAAATGTTATATTAATAGTATGAAATATTTTAATACGTTATTTCTCCTGAAATATTTATTACATATTGAATTTTTAACCTGCTATAAATATACGAAGTAAGTTCTGCTACATACACTCAACAAAAGTATGTATTATGTATTTGCATGTCAAAGAGTATGTTGACTTCTTTAATGCTCTAAAATGTTTATTTTTGGAGTTATAGAAAGGAATGCCAACATGATATGAAAACTTGTCATAATGTCACTTGATATAAAAAATAACATGAAAAGATGATATAAAATAACATTTCTTACAGTGTTAAATATTGATACGATCTTTCATCACTGAATTATGAATGAAATCTATGTATTTAAATTTTTTAGTGTATTGTGAGACAATTCATTTTCAAACCTTAAATACATGAAATAATTTAGCACCATCGGAATAATCCTTATAAAAATTCTAAAAGTGTAGAAAATAAAGAATTTATTCTTTTAAGATTCAAAACTGTTAGGTAAATTTAATAAGGTAACGTAATGTTAAATAATAAGGTCTTCCAAATAATAAAGAAAAGTTAGGTTTAATTTAGTCATACAGCTAAGAAGAAGTCTAAAATACTTATCTAGGTAAAAAATTATTAACTGTTTAGTTTTTATAAGATAGATTAACTGCAAGGCAAGAATAGCTTCCTAAGAAGAAGGAATAGCATTCTGTCACACATTGTGACATGGCTTTTGTGGAAATAATCATTGGTGCATTCCATCACAAAAAAAATAATATAGAAAAAGAACTTTGACAATTCTACTGATACAGATGATTTCATGTTAATGAATAAATTTTAAATTCCATACATCATTTACTGACGGTATAGTCTTAATCTGAAAATGGAAGTAAAAAATTTATGAATTAATTCAAAATTTTTATTACATCTTTACGCATGTAAAAGTGTCATAATTTTTATTTATTAATTTAATTTTTTTTGTTAAAAGCAAACATTGAACAAATATCCTTTGGTAATTTAACCCAATGAAAACAGTTTCTATAAATTTTCTAAGCACTGAATTCGGGAAATGATTGGGGAATAGAAAAATTATTTAAACAAAATTACAGTCTAGACAAAATATTTATCAATTAATAAACCTGATATTTTGTAATAAAGTTGGTAATAAATGAAAATATTGTAAATTATATTCAGGAATGATGCAATAAGTTTGAAAATTTGGAATTTTTTCATCAGGCAATTACAAATATGCACTGATGCATTAGATAATTAGAAATATGCACTGATGCATCAGATAATTTCAAATATGTACTGATGCGTAAACATTCGATGTTTATATGTGAAGCAATAAGTATAAGTTTAAACTCATTTTCCAGGTCTTATAAATCTACTTTATGCATCAGTATTTTTATATTAAGAAATAATTAACAGTTTTTGAGAACCGAAATGTATGTATTTAAAAAAACATATGATTCGTTAAGGTGATTTAATACTAAATTAGTTTTATTGTTATAAAATAAGTACTGTATAATTTAATAAAATATTTTTAATTATTTAAGAAAATAAATGCTGTTGTTGTCGTCGTGTGCCAGCTAGGCTGGCAATATGGGGTGCACTGCTCCACTTTTCCAACTGAACCATATTTGGTGTGGAGTCCGACTTCCTCAGTACACACATGCCATAGGTACCCGTTTATAGGGTAGGCAACCATTCACACACACACACAAAGAAAGGACAAAGACAAGAAAGAGAGAAAGTACATCCATGCCCGAGCCAGGATTCGAACCCAGGTCCCACCCGTCTGTAGTCAGGTACGCTAACCACTAGACAGGTCGAGCGGCAAGAAAAAAAATATTTTCGTCAATTGAAGGATGTCAAATTGTTTCTAATAAAATATACATATTGGATGTTTACATTATTTCCTTATAGGTATAGTATAAAATAAAAAAAATTATATATATATATATATATATATATATATATATATATATATATATAT
>JAPDSC010137651.1:10397-30986 GCA_026290005.1 Latrodectus geometricus
ATATATATATATATATATATATATATATATATATATATATATATATAGAGAGAGAGAGAGAGAGAGAGAGATTATTAAAATTAAGTTTCTTAACACACATGTCCAAAAATTAAGGATAGTCAACAATTACACTGAAATCAAAAGCGAAAAATGCTACCTGTATAAATACCACACACAGATCAAACACTATAGGTAAAATATAGGAAGGTACCTGATGACATAGATCGTGTGCCTCACTGACAAAATTTTGAAAGAGGTTTATACAAAGATCAGTGTCAAAAAAGAAAATGTGTTCATATCCCGCATATACAACAATCTGTTATGAACAAATATATAAGATACAGAGGAAGCACGAGATGGCGTTTTACTTGATAGAATTATCGGCAGTCTGGAAAGCGGGCATACTCAAATATCAGTAGCTAAAGAACTCGGAAAAACACAAAACGTCAGTTCTAGGTTTTAATAACGATCGAGTCCATTATTATGGACTCTATGTGAAAATGTGTAAGTAAAATTTATAGTACGTATCATCCCTGAGTGGTTAACCAAACCTCTATTTTGCAGAAACCTCGAAAAGAAACTGACGAAGCACTACATTGGAGCTGTTACGTCAATCATCATCAGTCAAGGTACGACCATTTCAAGGCAAACAGTATACATATATTTGAGGCTGTATGATCTGGACATTTGCAGACCTGTCAGAAGAGAAATTGTATATCTCTAACGATTGGCTTGAAGCTTACGTATGTATACTATACGTTGTTTAACGTATGGTAGGTATCTTTCTTGTTATAAAAAATATTCTCCTGGTCTATGAATCGCCCTA
Organism: Latrodectus geometricus; assembly: GCA_026290005.1. Taxonomy (NCBI): domain Eukaryota; kingdom Metazoa; phylum Arthropoda; class Arachnida; order Araneae; family Theridiidae; genus Latrodectus; species Latrodectus geometricus. Next base: position 11,224 of record JAPDSC010137651.1, read on the forward strand.
ATTCTCTAATGTGCCGAATATGTTGTAATCATCTCTCACATGCTAAGTGCTTTCTTGAGATATCTCACTTAAAAAACAACCGAAAAATACCAACAACATCATTGATTGATCAACACTTCATTTACAATAGTCAAATATTTATGGGCATCCTAGCCGTTTACACATTTTCACACCTATACCTACGTTCACAAAGTTTGTCAATTTGCTCATCAATAATATTAATTCCTTAAATCGTAGAATAGTGATTTTCTGAAAATCACAATGTCTTTGTAAAACTACTGAAAAATTAGTAGATGAATGAACACATATCTATTACAATATTTTGTTTACCAAAGATAATTAAAAAAATACGCTGGTATTTTTATAAATTGACTAGGCCCTGTCATTTTAAACTGATTTTCACACACTTCGAACATCTATTCCTGAGTTGTTAAGTCGGAATGATGCTTGATTCAAAATGGTCATAATGGCACTTCGGTTACCATCTTGCCTTGTTCCAAATGACACTTTAAGACATCATAAATCTGCCTATCCATTACAATTCATTAACGATTGGAATTATATTACCTGAGAGTCTGTAAGGAACATATTCTCCTGCTTCAAATGGTAATTTAATGATTATGTCCAATTTCAAAACACATAAAAATTATTTTTACAGCTTATATATATTCAAACTAGTAGACGGCTATATATTTTACTAATTAAATTTCTATATTAATTAAAAATATATTGTTCACTAAAATAAAATTATATAATAAAGTTATATTTACATGTTTTGTTTTGATTATTTTGTTAAGTACCTTAGTTACTATAAATTAAGTTTTATTTTACTGAAATAAATTAAATAATTCAATATAAATTAAACTTTACTTACATCAAGATTAAAGTTTCTTGGTATCAAGGAATATATTATTATAATAATTTGCTTAAGTGATACGCATATAGCAATAGTACGTTTAAGTGAATTAACGAACACAACCACATTTATTGTTTGAAAATGGAGAAGGCAGACAGTTATGGCCATAAAAATAAAGGAATATATTACAACAATTTTTTTAAATGTTTTGTAGATTTACCAAAAAATTTATAACTTTTAAATATAAAAAACATAATCATAATTTAGCCTTAATTACCTAAATATGATGATCATATGATAAATAATATGTTAATATTATAATGCTAATAATCCTATTATCCCATTAATTATCCTATTTTCTTCATAATAAAGTGCAAATGGGTAAAATGATTACAAAATTATCGCATTTATAAAATTTATCAAATACATAATATTTCTCATCAAATTACGTATATATTATACTATTGTTCAGTATGAAATATTCTTTCATAGAAACATTATTTTACAAAACAATTTTAATTCAATTGAATAATTTAATTTCATATGCTTTCAATAACTGTTTTGTGCCTTCATAATTCCTGTTATTTTACATCATTATACTCATAGTTATTCAAAAGTTTATCTGCTATATGTGGTGTAATATATATGAGTATGAGTTGCTATATTATATGAAGTACCAAAGCTTATTCTATGATGTCTTCTATCTTGAAATAGAACAAGAAATAGCCTTAATAACTTTAACATCATGTAATATGAATGTTTAGTTAGTTTAAGAAAATTTCTTTACAGTTTTCTCTTTGGACACACTCTTTCAATGGAAACTTCATTCTAGTGGAAATAAAGTGGGAATTCGAATAAACTAATTAAATTATTTTCAGAATAAGTATTTTAACATATTCTTTGCAATAATACTTCAGTAACTCTTGTAATCTTTGCAGAAATCCTCATTTCTATTTCGTAATATCATAAAATACGTCATCATATAAATGTAAGTTGTTTCAGAGATACGTTTGTACAATATTTCCATAATTATAGTTTTACAAAATATTTCATCTTTGAAATATTTTTAAAAATGATTCTTAAAGAGAAAATTATGCACTTCACAGAAATTTACAAAAATAAAATTTATTTTATTTTTTTAATTTTTAAAATATGTATCTATAAATAATTTATTTTATATATCAATAAATCATTTTAAAAATAAATTACTTTAAAAGGTAAGGGTGTTCTTCCAAAATTAATTACAATATTTTTAGTGAAATTCTACACTATATAACAATTTTTTTAAAATCCAATTAATGATATTGATAAGAAATTGAAATCTACAACATGAATTGTAATTTTTTAAGAGTTTTTGTACTGTTTTATACCATTATTTTACGAAAATTATTATTTCCGTGATTATTTTTATCTAATTCTACGATTTATTTTCTAAATTAACGATACTCTACTGGAAAATTTACATAATTTATTCATCCTGCCTAAATTGAAGAGAAGGATTAAAATTGCAATTATTTAGTTAAAAATTTTATATATATTTATTGCACAAATAAAAGGATTTAAGCTAAATGTTAATCATTTTGCTCATTTGTGAATATCATAAGTGAATATTTTATATAAATTTTTTTATTTAATAGTTTTTATTAATTTTTATTTCTAATTAATAATTATATAATTAATAATAATATTCTAATTAATATAATATAATATATATTTTTATTTCTAATTAATATAATTAGAGATTATTTCTATTCCAAAATTTAAATTACTAATGGAAAAATTATGATATTATTCATTTTATATATCAATAAAAATACTGATTATTCATCACATAAAACTTTTATAATTACGAATTAAAAATTGTAATATTTCATTAAAGTATATAAAATATTATATTTTGTTTTATTTGAATTTTTAGCATATTATGGATAAGGTAAAATACTTTATTAATTATACTTATTTATTTCTTACATCTTTCTATTTAACTAGAAATCTTTAGAAGATTTATGAGCTCCAAACATCTAAGATTAAATTAACATACTTTTAAAACATGTGCAAAATCATATTTTTGCTTTCGAGATCGTAAGTCCATGCCTGGAAGTAAAATATTTCTAATTCCTTTTAAAACTTCACATGGAATATCTTTATACTTAATTTTTGCTGAATATAGCGGATAATATTTTTATAAATTAATTAGAAATGCTCCCAGCTAAGTACTTCAACAAATATCCTATCTGTTTTCAATCTCATGAAATTAAAATAAGAGTTTTAAAATACTAGATATTTATTTTAATCCTCTTAACATATTCTGTAATCTACGCTGCATGAACAGGAGAGAATAGATTGTTAAAAATAACACACAATTTTGTATATTTTAAATTTAATATTCGAATATATTAGCATTCTGAATATTTTAAAATATCAAATAGTTATCAAATATATTTAGTTAAACTTGAAACCATTGTTGAATTTGTGTTCACAGAATTACAATGATTAAATTTGAATATGACTAGTTTAAATATTTTGCACCAAATAATTAACGAGTATCTATGAATATATAGATAAGTAATAAGATTTATAGCAATGTGCAAAACTGGTAAACTATTAATGTTGTCATAAATATATTTTTGTATTTTCAAACTTTTAATAAAGAATTATTCCTTTTTATAACCCTATTATTACCCTATAATTATCCTATTATTATCCTATTAATAACTCTATAATTGGTTTTATAATATATCATTTTGTGTAAGTCGAGCTTAACACTCTCAATGTCTATATGGTTCATTCAAAATTAATCATAAATAAAGATAAATATTTTTTTTCAATTTCAAAGAAAAAATATAAGATTCAAAAGATCAAAACCTGAAACTTCATGAAAGATAATCAAATATTTAATGACTGATATAATTTGAAGTCATTTATATTCGTCAATTATATGGAGTAAAAGTATTGAAATAAAAATGTTTTTAGTTCATTTGCTCATTTTTATTTTTTTGGTAAGCTGAATTTCGATGATAAGAATTATTACGTGGATTATGTTTTAATTTATTGTTAATGATAATTTATTGCTTCATTTGCTGCAGCAAGTTGCGTTAAAATTAAAAATATTCTCTTCAGAAACAGCAGATTCATCATTAGCATCTTGTCTTTATGACTTGCCTACATAGGCACGTCTTTATGTTTAATATAATGTCTCAAGCATAATATTTGGCATGCTGATGATGAATCTGCAGTTTTTGAAGAAAATATCTTTAAAGAACTAAAAAAACACGTGCTTTAAAAAGAATAGCTTAAAAAAGGCGTGTTTTTGGAGAGAATATTTTTAAGCTAAAAATTAAAATATTTTTTGTTTATAAATATAATACATTTTTAAAAAATTGTGAGACTATAACTCTTTACTTACAAAGAAGAGGGTGTAATTTTGTCTAATGAGACAGTTTTGACAATTTAATAAGTAAACTCCGTCAAGAATTTTGAAAATAATCATGGATAATTTTACTGGTTTTAAATTCTAAGAATATCACTAATTCAATATTCTCTGATTTTTAAATCAGAAATGTTATTAATAAACACACGATTTTTTAAACTGAAATCCTGTTTTCATTATAACATTTTTAGTTCTTCAGTTACTTGTTTGGGGTCATTGTGCTTAATTCATTACTCAATGAATTTTTAAAAAAAATAATTTTCATAGAAAAGTATTTTAAACAACATTCTTATATATAGCAAATATTTTTATGCAGGGTTAAAATTGAATGAAATAAAAGTTTTTTGTCAATCTAATTGTTAAAGGCATTAAAAGTATGCTTATTATAAGATAACATATCTAAGACAAAGTATATATAGAAATAGAAAATATCCAAATAAGTTACAGTATTCTTTTTAAAACATACAAATATTTAATGATAATGAAAAATTTTAAATTGTACTACAGCATTATTTTAAGGCTATGAAAAGAGGAAATGGGGAATGGTGGCAATGAAGGTTTATAATAAGTGAATTCATTCAATACGAATTACATTGTCTGACACAAGAAATGCAAAACCATAAAATATTGGATAGAATGTGATGAAAATTGATACACGGACAACACATGCATACATAAATAAGTGATGTTATTTACAAAACAAAATTATGCATTGACGAAATATGCAGAAAATCAGTAAGTAGCATGGCCACCTCCCGCGGCGATGCAAGCAGACGCTCTGCGAGGAAGAGTCAATTAACGTGCGGACGGTGTCCTGGGGGATAGAAGCTCAAATGGTCTGAACCATTCTTCACAGTTCGTCCTCCGACGGAGGGTGAGGCACAACAGAAAAACGACGTAAAATCCCGCTCAAGATATGGTCTATCGGGAAATATCAGGAGACATCGCAGGCCAGGGAAGCAACTGGATATTTTGCAAGCTTGTCTGCTGACTAGTGCCGTGTGCGATGTTGCATTAGCCTGCTGGAAAATACTATCTTGCAGCAGCTGAAGGTAAGGTAGCACAACAGATTGCTGCACCTCATCAACATACCGTCCTGAGGTCAATGTGCCTCTGATGCGTAAGAGGGGTTATCTGCTATCGTAGCTGATTGCACCCCAAACCATTATTCCACGTTGACGAGCGATGTAACGTTCAACAATAGTAGTCAAATTGGCACAATCTCCCCGACACCTCCAGACTCTCACCCGGTGACTATCATTAGGGAAACAGAACCGAGACTCGTCGCTGAACACCACATTCTACCATTCAGTCGTCCAAGTGGTTCGTTGACGACATCATCGCAATCTCTTCCTACGGTGTCTTGGCGTTAATGGCAGTCTTCGTAAAAAGCAGTATGTGTGCAAGCCCCTTTCAGCAATCGTCGTACAACTGCAATATTGGAACACCCAGAACTGACTGCACATAGCGCAGAATATCAAGATAAGTTGATTGTGGGACTACCATAGCTGCTCTTCGGATGCGTCGATCCGTTCATTTTGTTATCCGTCTAGATGGACCTGGTCTTATGTGACTATTAGCATTTTGCTCATTCGCCCATCTGTTCAAAATTCTATACATAGTTGATGCATCTTGGCGGGTTTCAGCAGCGATAAGACGGTACGACCAACCAACCATACGTAAGCCTACAATTCGATCTCTCACAAAACCGCCGTTTGCCGGAATTGTCATCGATGTCGTCGTCCAGTCATCATTTCATCCACACGTGTCTTCTGCAGCTTTGAACTTCCCGAAATACTGGATTTCTTAAGTGACAACGAGATAAGACTGCTGTCTTGTCCACCATTTCTATCCCTGTTATCTGGTGCGATAATCACATGACCAACTTGCATTTTACATTATTTGCATAACATGTTACACTGCGTAATCTCCGAAATTTGCATATTTATACGACTAACATTTCATGGTGTTGCCTTTTCTATGTCAAGCAGTGTATATTATTAGCTACAATTGTTTCAAATGACAAATTAAATTAACATAATTTGATTCAACAATTTTGTTCATATTAATATTTATTTGAATTTAAAATAGCTGGCAGTTAAAATAAAATGCATTATTATTTTTTTCTAATTTACTTCTAATCAAATACAATCAATTTTACTATTATAATTTGCCTCTCTTAATTTCCTTAATGCTCTTACATGAGTATAAGAATATATTCTAACACAATTTTAAAATTAAAATTGTTTTATTTTTAAAATATTTAAAAATAAATACAATATATCTACCATTATTAATATTATGAATATCTACGAAAACATTTTGTTATTATTTTATTATAAAATCATACTATTAATTTTATCAAAAATCAAAGTTGAAAACTTCTGCAATGGATTGAATTCGAGATTTTTCATTTAAACCATACTCGATTAAATTGCTAATTCTTATTGCAAGATAACACAATATATTAACAAGTATGTAGATTATTACATTTTTAATACATTTATTCATTTCCATAATAAGTAATTGTTATTATATATTACATACAATTTCTGTACCAAATCACTTAAAAAAATTGGGCTAAATGACTGTAATTTATAAAAATAGGAAAACGTTTATCCATGAATATTATGAAAATTTTTCATTAATGTGTATTATTTAAGTAATTGTTACGAAATATGCATTTACATTATTCACATTAATCAGATACTTAAGTAATATTTTGTAAATAATTATGTTTAATTATTTCCGACTCTTCATATAATGAAACTAATTAAATCAAGTTCAAAATAAATGTGATTACAAAAAATAACTAAGTTGTATATTATGTAAGTAATCATATATACATACATACATACATATATTAGTTACATTAATTGAATAGTTCTTCCCATATGCATATAAATTATTTTGATTACAATAATATTATATTTTGTTGATTTGTAATGAAATTTTAGTAAAATGAAACTTACCGTTAGTTAATAGCAATCAACATTTATTAATCAAATTCTGAGCTAAATTATCATGAGCAATTAACTAATTAATAAATAAATTACGTTAATGGAAATAAATAATCATTATTTAATAAATCTTTTAAGGAAATTGAAGTATATTTGATTAATTAATTTACTACTTAGCACAGGAAATACAATGCCAGATACATAATAATTTACAAAAGTGTTTTTCGTATGTATCTTAATATTAAAAAAAATTCTTAAAAAATTCATGCCATTCAAATTTAACTAATAATTTTAACCATCTTATTTTGACCAGTTCATTTTTACACTAGTAACAATCATTCAGCTTAGATTGCAAACATATTTTTCAATATCAGTCAAATTGTGTCATATAAACATGAAGTGTCCTTGTTGATTTATATTCTAAGTTTTATCTTAGCTGCTACCATTTTAAAATGGGTAATATATGTTGCGATTTTCAATTCTATCTGCCCATCTGTTGAAACACATGTTTGGAGCTAACAGGTTCTCTTTGTATGATTATAAAGTAGATTATGACAAAATGGTCATTCTTCTATAAAATATTTAAGATAACAAATAAGGGGCACCTTAAACCTACTCCAAAAATCACTTAAAGGGGAGATTCTAACTGATCTAGACACTGCGATATACTTCAAAATTTTATTTCTGCCTTGCTTTCATGATATTATTACCAAGATAGTACTCAGCGTTTAAGGTTAATGATCAGCCAAAACTAAATACTCAAGAGAATGAGTGCTAAAATAAATGATCTTATCATATTATACACAAAAATTATTTCTCTTGGCTGTTTATCCTGGGAAATTTCGTGACAGCTTGGAAAATTAATATTCTTTACTTTTGTTGCATTTATTGCAATTATCTTTAATTTTTTGTCCACAGCATCTCTTCAAACTACAGCAGATCTTCTCTTATTAACATTTTCAAAAACAGGTGGTTATCAAACACAAATAAAACATTTTAAGTCATAATTTCTCGAAATTTAAAATCATCTTCCGACTGATAAAATTTTCATATAAAATTTAAATTATGAAAACTTATCAATAAACACTCCAGCCAAACACCAAGATAATTATTCTGTTCATAGTCTGGCGCTACCGTTATCTACAAGCCATGTCCATCCAACAATATTAAGTATAAATATAATATATTATACTGTAAAATTGAAGGATAGCAACAACGGATGATACTTTTAAGTTCATGGATAATGGTGTAGTATCATATTTAAGCATAAGCAGATTGAATTAAGATAACTTTATCAATTAGGCTGATGCCCTTGCCATTTTGCTAGCTATCAATTATGCATTTATATACCACAGGAGACATATCAATATTTGGTGATATAATATGCCTTTTCTCAACTATCTGCCAAATCTGCTGCATTAATTTGACATCAACTACACCAGAAGTTATAATTTTCAAGGAATTACATACTCAGATGTTATAGAATTTTCTTGGAATAAATTTCATATTATCTCACTGGACTAGGAATCAACTTATAATAAAACCAAGAAAGCTAAAAATAATGTCACCATTCTATTCACTGCAATCCTATATCTCAACTCTCGTCTGAAATAATTACTAAAATCCAAATTTTTTAAACGATCACATTATTGTTAGAACTGTATAAGAATTTAAAATAGATATAAACACTGAATAACGAATTTTCAATAAAGACTCATTTCTTATCTCTTCTTCAACTATTATTTTATCAACTATGGTTCTTTTTAATCTTTCTCCAGTGGGAAGGGAAACCACATATAGAACGTTGGAAAAGTGACAGAATTTATTTTTTCCATTATGTCAAATACTGATCTTATATGGAAAATCTGCATGCTTTTCAGGCAAGAATTCTTTGCTAAATTCATCCTTAATGACGGCTTTTAATGAAAAAATATTATTGACATAATGTTACGCATAGCAGCTAAAAGACTGAACCTATGAAAATCTTAAAATATTCAATGCAAAGTTATTATAAATCTTAATCTAAGTAAACTTCAGATTATTTAAATGTCGAGTAACTGCAAAAAATTGGACCTTTCATTTCCCGCGACTTAATGCAAATATAAATTTTGTATTGTTCTAATAGCTTTTAATGAACATGTTACTTACTTATTACTTTAATTAATGCTTATTTTAACATTTTTATTCTTAAATGAAAATAATTTAATGTTTAATTTAAATTATTGTTTTATTGCTTGTATTATATTTTTGTTAGTATTAAGTATAATTACGCTATGTATTACGTAAAAGTTCCGTATAAGTATAATTACGTAAAAAAGGTTGTATGTAGAAATTAATGAAACTTATAGGAAGGTTATAAAAATATATATGAAAGTAAAAAATAGTATAAAAAGAAATCATCAGACAATTATGATGTTATAAAATTTAGCATATGTATACAATGAACAAATGGGTGGTGTGAGTTTGGCATAGGAGAAGTAAATTTAATATGTCTTATAAACCCCTCGAAAAGCCACACATTACATGCAATGTGTGATGTTCTCAATTATGTGGTCTATTAATTATGTAGGATGTGCAAGCCATTGTTATATTAAAACAGTTGATAATGTGACACTGTTCCTAGGAGCTCCTGTGAACGAGCTGGCCACAGTATGTTCTCAATTATTTCTTTTCAATTATACTTTAGTAAACATCCTCTGGAAAAAGACATTGAGATCTGTGCGTCTACCCAAATAATACCACCCCAAACAGAGAAGCTTCCTGATCCATATACATCTCTTTCACGATTATTTGATAGATAAAGATGAGATCCACTTTTCTCACCAAAATATGCACATACTATTGTTTTCAAAGCAATACCTTTACTAATCTGTAGAAAGAACAGAGCTTGATCACGCGTCCGGTGGATATGCTGGCATTCCCATTGCAAACATAGCTTACCATCAAAACTGTTCTGTGAAATGATGCATGGAAGCCATTTTTACAATTTCACTTTACCAGATTTCTAATTTCAGACACGCAGCTACAATTGCTGCCCTACTCGTAGACATCCATCTTTGCATAGTGTCATATTATTCAGTGTCTTTTACTTACGAACATATCCAAATTTCATTGCTATTAGTCTTTTTTTTTTGGGGAGAATTATCACTATTCCTGTGATTTTTCTTTATTTTTTGGTAACCAGTGGATATACAAAATTTTTCGATCGATCTACTCGCCAAATAGTAGGTGCTCTATTACTCCGTCATTTTGAGCTTAGAATTAAAGTTTAGCTTTTGCACGATGTTTGCTGTGGCTTTAAATTTACTTAAAATTGTAAGTTATGGTCTATAATTAACTCTCGAATGGAAAAAATAACTGTTAAGTGACAAAAATATTATACCTATCAAAAGATTTAATCTCAAAATATCTTCAGTAGAGAAAAAAATTTAATATTTCTGTGTATTCATGACTGTATTTATAAGAATACTAATTAAAATGATAATTTTGATATTAAATAACATTAAGTTCTAAATTATTCGTAACTATACGTTTAATATATTCAATTGGGTACTTAAGAACCATGGCGATTAAAATTTTCATGGACGTGGCTAACACCATTTATAAAATTTTTATATAATACTCTTTATTTTAGCACTCTCTATAACCTATGTTGTCTATAACCTAGGTCATTTTATGTAGTCGTCATAGTAAATAAGTACCTATAATTGCAAGAATATGTAAAACTTAAATGTGATCTGAAACTTAAATATATAAATTTTGACAGTGTATTAGTATTATAAAATTTTTAATTAACCGATCAAAAATTTTATCGAAAAATTTTTGATCGTTTAATATTAACTTAAAACTCTTAAAATTTCGTCTTTATAACCAAATGAGGAATTTTATAATATTCAATGGATGCAAAAATCACATATTTTTATATTTAACATTCATAATATAAAAAATAAAACATGTGGAAGGTGATGTTTTAAAATTATTTCATGAATATTAATTTCAAATTAATTTTTTATTATATATTCTGCGAATCATATTACTACAATTTATCTCTTAATGCATAATCTTAAAGAAAATATGCAGAAAGGTTATGTTATTTTTCGAACAAATAATTATTTTGGTTAGTTTATTCATTAAGACTAAAATATCTCTTATGAGAAGTTAACAAACTATTACTTTAATGTATACCATAAGAGGATTTCAATAGTCTTGTTTATTTTTTTCCGCTGAATGCTCAATCTATGAAAAGCATGTTTCTACTCTACTGTCATTTCCAATTTCTAAATGAATAAAATGGGACTACTTAAAGATAAACACATCGCTCAAAAAAAGCCAAGCAATACAGTGGAGAAAACTGTCACGCGATAACCATTTATTGGTATAAATTTGCGAGAATGTCTATAACAAAATGCAACAAACAAAAAGAGGCAGATATTAACTATAACGATGAAAAGACTATTAGACTTATTTTCTTTAGAAGATAAATATATGTATAAGATTTATCAAAACTGTTTATATATATATATATATATATATATATATATATATATATATATATCATAATTGTCTGAAGCAGAGCAGTATTCCTTACAGTAGAATGTCCCAAATTTGATCCTAACTATCGTTGAAAAACGAACATGAATATTAAAATGTTCTCTTCTATATGCACGTCTATAGAGTGAGTGCTTGGGAATTTTCCAGTATCCCTTCCTTTCAGGATATGAATGAATTCTAAATTCTATGGAATTTTTTTTGAATAGAAATTCCCTTGAAATATACATTAAAAAGCCTTATAATAGAATTACGTAGTTAGAGACTGTCGAGGTGTTTAAGATGCTGATTACGTAACTCCCCGGCAAACAGTCTAACAGACAAATAATGTTTTCACCTTGTTTCGGTTTTTCGGATAAAAACACTTTATGAAAATTTTGACTCAGATTCCTAAGTTAAATACGAAATATACTTGCTAAATGTGCTATACATAAGATAATAATAAATAATAAAGTGAATTGAAAATCATTTTAATTTTAAGTTTATAATTCTAGACTTAATATTTATTTTAAGTTTCTGTAAATATATATTTGTATAATATATTAACAACGATAAATAATTACCTAGTCATTTTTAACACATAAAAAGTATTTAGAATAAAATGTATTCATATATAAATTGAGTGGTAACGATAGTGGAGAAATAATTTTTTCCTTTCATCAAATTTCGTAAATTCTGTATAAATATAGGAAATAATATTTACTAAATGTCACAAATAGTTATGATGCAATAAATCCAAAAACGTCTGAACATATTTCATTACACATGAAGTAATAGAAAATATTTTATCATGAGTTTGATATATATCTTCATAAATAACACTTGAAATGATTCATTACCACGTTAGTTAATTTAAATTTAGTCCCATCGTGCAGCTACCTCGCATCAATTTCAAAAGAAAATTTTTACTAAGAATGTGAAATAATTCCAACAAATATAGACTGCTATACACTATTATTTTCAAACAAGATAACGAGAAAATGAGAGCAGATGCACCAATACTCACTTATTCCTCTTATAACATGGAGGGAAAAGTAGAGCATCTTTCTATTTATACGTCATTAAGCTATAAAATGAGAATTGGTATGTCAAGTCCGAAAAAGCGTAAGTGATAGCGAACTATTTGCTTGATTGACTAGATTGGTAGAGTGACATTACTAGAAATCACTTGAAGTGGTGGATTAATATTTCCAAAATGGTATTCAACCAATAATATTAACGGCATTCCATTTATGCTATTGATGATTGCTTATTTAGAATAAATTTAGAAAAATAGCATACAGTTTAATACAATTCTTATGCTCATTTTCATAATTGGTAATTATCAATGTGTTAGGGTATCACTCTCAAATTGGGTGTTCCCAACTTCAATCCCTATCATTATTGAACAATAGGATATAAATATGCCATTTCTATTTTCTACATGAACAACAGTAATAATAAGTGTATAGAAAGCTGTCTATAGTTTTGGATTTCTCTCTTTGCGATACATTAATTCCGCATATCATCTAAGAAATATCCTTCCTGAAGCATGTTCAAATACTATGTTTAATAAATGTCCAATTGCTTTATATTAGTTTTCAGCTTTTGAGCTCTCCATAAAAGATATCAAAATTTGTCATTCAGAAAATCGCAACCATTATTGAACAATAGGATATAAATATGCCAATTCTATTTTTTTTGTGAACAACTGTCCTAATAGGTGTATAAAAAGCTGTATAGAATTTTGGATATCTCATACATACTGCCGTATATCATCGACGATACATTTATGCCGTATATCATCGAAGAAAGATTTTTCCTGAAGGATTTTCAAATTCTATGCTTTATAAATGTCAATTAGCATTACAGTAGCCTTCAGCAATTGGGTTCTCCCTAAAAAAGTGCAAAATATGTTATACAGCCTTCAAAACTTGCTGAAAAATACAACTTTCTAACATTTACGTATTTTGTAATATGTAAGCAATTATGTATTTGTATGCATCATGTGATATGGGAAAAATTAATTTCATCTAAAACCTTTAAATGAAAATTTCTTACGTATCAGCTATCCTAGCTAAAATATATATAGAAACTATGAGTTACAGTAAATCAGATTTTTCCTAACGTAGATTATTTTAAACTAATCGACTTATAAAAATACAATAAAATATTGAGTGAAAACTAGAGGATTATATAATAATATGCCGTGAATACTATAAATTTATTCAAACAAGTAACCACTAATCGTTAACATATTCGCAAATTGAAAGGGATAAATTAAAAAAGATATGATGCTTCGCTTAAGATAGAAATATGTGGTGAAAGCTTATTAAAATTTAATTACTTTAAATAAAGCTATTCCTTAAGACCGTGAGTTTATTTTTTATGGCAATACAAGACTATTAAACAAAATATATTAAGTAACTAAGAAGTTAACTACTTCCGTTGATGAGTTCATGTTATGATGCACTTAATAAGTGATACTTTCAATTTTTTTATAAATTTTTGAATGTCCAAGTTGCATAAGCATTCATCGTATTCAGTGTATGCTTCATTGCTTCATGAATGGCATATATGCCATACATTTTTCTACTATCATACAAAAATGAATTGTGGAAGCAACATATATATAAATATCCCGGAGGAATTTATTCCGGTTAAATGGAAAAAAAAATTACTAACTTACAAGACAATGATTCCGATTTTTAATTATTCATGAAATTTATTTCTAAAATAGAAAGAATAAATAATGAAGGTCTTTTTAATGATAATATAATAAACTATCATGAGCAAAAAATTTCTTGTTATGAGCTTCTATGTAGCCGGAGTTGACAAACTTACTAACGAATCTTCTAAACTAAAAACTTATTATTTTAATAAGGAAAACAGCTACACGTTTGGTAATCTTAATTATAAATTTCATTTTAGAAGTAAGGAATTTTCAGAACACTTAAACATCATTTTTAATATTATCTCTCGATCAAGTTATTGCAAAGTATGATGAGTGATTCATAATTCGTATAAAGATATAAAAACATTGCAAAATTAAAATAACAGCTTTCTCATATGTCAAAATGTTTTGTTTGATAAATTGTTTGAATTCACTCTATATGCACTCACACACAAACTAAAAACTCCTTGCAGAAAATTGTATTACATAAAAAATCAATGTATTTATTGTTTATTTTTATGGAATTATATTTTTTTATAAAATTAGTACTATATGAAATCACAATATAATATTTAGATTAAAAATGAATTTCAATAAATGTATCATAAAATATTTTCATTAAATTTTTAATAATTTTCTCATTTACAAAAATAGTAAAATAAATTATAATAACAAAAGTTTTAAAAATTGAACGTAAAAACATGAAAAATATGTGATATTTTCCATATAAAGAAATATGATTTTCAAAACGTTTTATCTTTAAGAATTAGTTTTTTTCCACATTTACGGAAACCAATTTTGTTGAGTAGCTTCATCATGTAATAGCGTTAACTACTGACATTTTATATCCATTTTTTGAAATTATAATATTTTTATTTTATCAAATTAAGTTTGCAAATTGAATTTTTTCCCTACCTAATAAAATTAAATTAAACTTCTTAAAATTTATTCCTGTATCTCTTCAGTAAAATTCCTTGATTTTTTTTAATCAAAACAAATTTATAAAAACTCAATGTTAATTTGGTTTTCCTTTTACATCTAAATAATATTATTTTATTTATATTTTTAAAAATTATATTTTAAAAATATAAAAAATTGGGAAAAAAACAAAAAATTTTATTATTTTTTGTTGACTTCTTTTCTATGTTAAAATTAATCTATCAAATATTTTTATCATAAATTATTATTTAATTCGAACTTATCAATATTCTTATTATTTATTTTACAGTATCAAATTAATGCATAATTTTATATAAATAAAAATATATTCTTAAATTTTTGCGTGTTTATTTAAAAATTATATGTACCCTCTTTTTTGCAAAGGATGCTAAAAATAAATTTGATAAAATATTAAATTTTATAAAATTTGAATATTTTTCAATAAATATAATTTTATTTTTAAATAATTTGATTTGAAAACTTATATTTCATAAATAAATATTTCTTATGAATAAACTCCGTCAAACGAAAAAATAAACAAATGCAACACATTTTCAATAAAGAAAAGTTTATTAAACTTACCTCTGAGAAATGAACAATTTTTTTCAAGCTGTTGAAAAAAGATGTTGGAAAAAAAAGTTCGCTTTAATTAAATGTTCGCAACTTTTTCCCACTTGGAGCTCGACAAAAATCGTTTCGCGACTTGAAGTCTGCAGGAAGAAACTCGACGAACACACGACCAGTCGGCTGGAGTGAGCTTGGGAAGAATGAATGAAATGCTGGTGAATCGGGAATCTTGAGGGATGAGGAGGACAGGATGGAACATTTTCCCCTCCCTGTCACCCCTCCCTATTTACCAACCACGGAATATGCGTGGAGGAGCGCCGCTTGTCACTCAAAAAAAAGTTTTGAAATTTTGATTTTCATTTACTTATATGTTTCCTTAACACTCGTATCACAATTATGGTTTTCAAATATATATTTCAAACGAAATTATAAGTATTTTTGTATATTTACAATATGGCTTTTAATTTTTATGACATAAAATGAATAATTTTAGTTTACGTATTAAAGTTATGACATAAATAGCAAAAAATACAAAAAAAAATTGAGAAATGTTTAAGATAATTCCTTTGTTAAGTAAAACAATTAATATCATATAATAATTTACTCTGCATTATTTTAATTGCCTAAAATTGCTAACCTATTAAATAAATATATTGTTATGTATTATATACTGGAAAATTTAACTTAAGAAGGAAATAATATTTTATAATAAATTACAAAAAATGTTTGGCAGCGTTTATTATTAAATTTCTAACATTTTCATATAAGATGTTTTTAATGCCAGGTAATTTATTGTTATAATATTTAAAGTGAGATAGTTAATCCAGAACATTATTTATATAGCATAACATAAAACCAGAAGAATTAGAAATTATTATGTTTCAAAAAAATGAAAGCTAATTTGATGTTATCTTTCATATAAAATTATAACAAAACAAATTTCATTTTTCATTCTTAATTTATATACAACGTAATTGTGCAGCAAAACTTTCCAATGACGTGAAATTTATTTTAATTTCAGATTAAAATTAATTTTATTTTGATCAACTGTAACAAAATGCAAGCTATTATTGCAGAAGAAATAATACTACTGGGTCGAAGGAAACTTCATTTAAGCTTGCTTAAATTTTAATACAATTAATATTATAAAATGATACAATATATCATTATGTTAAGAAGTTTAGTCTTAAATCAATTAACTTCTTATTATTAACTTTTTTATTAAAATTTAATCTTATGTCAATGTCAATTAAATAGAACAAAATCTATATATATTATTTGATATTAATTTGTATATTTTTTGATGTAGAATTGTCATTTCATTTTTAATACAAAATATTTCACATCAAATTTGAAATGAATTAATTTTGCCCCAATTTTCTTTATAATTAAAAAATATTTGCATCTTTATCTTACAATAATGATATTTTATATTAATTCGTTGCAAATGTTTAATGAATATGGTTCAAAGAAATTTTTATTTGTAAATATGCATTTCGGTTTAAAGAAACAAATGAAATAATTTTTTACGTCAAGAAAATTTTATTTCTTTTAATTATGTGATTTGTATCCTTTTCTTAATAATATTTTAAGCATAAGTAAGAAAACATTAGAAACTTGAAATTTCGCAGGATAAATAACAAATGATTATTTTCATTAAAAATATAAATTAATATCATAAGTAAATATATCATATAAGTTTGAGAGATTTAGATTCAAAATAAATATGATTAATTTTTACAAATATAATATTGACTTATTTAATTTATTTCAATAAAATAAAGTATTGTTTAATATTAAATTTACATGAATCAATTAACTGCTTCGTGAAATTTGATGTAAAAATAAAGCAATATGTACATAAAAATATGTTTAAATACTGAAAAAATAAATTTTAATACAGAGAAACATTAAATTCAAACTGTCTTGTTGTACATCTATATTTTATGTAAAATAATTATAAATGAATCTGCGAGGTGAAGTCACCTAGATGTTTGTAAAACGAGATTAATTCATCATTCAAGGTGGTGAAAATAATATAATCAGCAACTTAAAGGATTCAGATAAAAAAAAAAGTTTGTTTTTCAAATACAGTACATACATTTTAATACATACCTTTTATTTCCTAAAAAAGATGATTTGGTATTCAATAATCGATAAAAGAAATGTATGTTAAATAATTTCGTAATTACTAATTTTATTTTAGTTGCTAGATAAAAGATCGAAATAAGTTGTATTGCGATAATCAATTAAAATTTGATCTGGAGTTAAATTTTCTAAAACTTCTTATTGCATTCAATAAATAAAATCACATGTAAATAAATACAAAAAATGTATACATATTTATTTGAAAATTTACTAATATATTCACTAATTACAATAAAATTTGTAAAATAATTAATGTAAGATTTTTTGTAAATGTAACAATTAGATTATATTGATTACAATATTTAAAAAAGTTGTTATTTAAAACTGTTAAATTTGAACAATAATAAATCATTAGCAAAGCATAGTTTTTTAAACTGTTCAATTTGTTAAAACAATATATCCCTGAGTGAAAATTTAAATTATTTCTTATATCACATAGTGTTTCAAGCGTCATTATGCAAATTCATTAAATATCATAGTAAATACCATATCTTAATTAAGCATTTTTAAAAATAAAATAAAACCTAATACCAATTTGAAAGGTTATTTAAAGTTTTTTGCGCTACATTTAAATTATGTGAGGGCTATTTCTTGTTTAATGAGCTACATTTAAATGAAATTTACATAATTGGTCATCGAATGTGTCTATCATACTAACAGTATAAATTGTATAATCATTGGAAAAATTGATTTACTACCAAGTTGAAGTTACATAAATATTATGTAACTTCAACTTGGATATCCAAGATATTCAACAGGTAAGGGTTAATTCAATACTAAATATATTAATAGTTTGGTAAAGATTTCAAAATATTATATAATAATGAGTATTTTTAAACTCTTAGAATTCATGAATAAATTTAATTTTGTTTAATATTGTACTAATTTTAACAAATAATAAAATAATTAATTATGTATATAAAGATATATGGTTGTGTGCTAGTTTGTGTGCGTTTGACAGCTTGTAGTTTAGAATTTGTTATTTCAAATTATTTCTTAAAGTATTTCAATATATATTTTTTCATTCATTCAGAAACATATTTGAAAAGTTAATATAATATTCAAATTTTAAAAAAATAACGAGTAACATTTAAACCAAAACTTATATTCCTCATAACAGTGACAGATGAAAAATAGAAAATTTAAGCTTGAAATACAATTCAAGTAGGTTGGAAGTTAAGAATATGTATGAGATCCAAAGAAATGCTTTAAAAATTATAATGGATATTCAAATATTTAGAAAAGAGGAATGGCAGATAAGTTTCAACCTTTTTCATACCATGAAAATAAAATATATATTTTGAAAAATCCCCATTGAAACCAGAAACTTGGAAAATAGCTGACTTACTCTATCCATAAAACTTATGGTTAGTGAACATTTGAAATAGCAGCTGGAAATATTTATTTGGAAGTTTAATTTATAAAAATGTCAAGCGATCATTTAAATTCTAAGAATTTAAAATTTATATTAAATGCTATATATTTTAAGCATGATCAAATCGATAACAATGATTAAATTTTAAAATTACTAATCTGTAAAGAAATTAAATTTAATATAATTTGTGTGTGTGTGAAATATACATCTATATATAAAAACTGTTTTTCACTTATTTGATAGAATATATAATTAATTGCTGTATATCTTAAACAGCTCGAGAATTT
>JAPDSC010137654.1:0-18106 GCA_026290005.1 Latrodectus geometricus
TTCTTTGTTTTATCTTTATCGATTAAATGTATCTTACTTAATTTATATTGGCATTTCACACAATAGCTGCTTATGCGATGTTATGATACTTATTTATTGATTAATATTGTATTTGCTTTTTCTATATATTGTATTTATTGCTTTATATTATGTTATATATATTCAGTAGTATAAACCTTGAAATTTTTATATTTTTACCTGATAAAATTTAAAATTTTCTATATTTCATTTTGACTTTCAAAAAGTTAACATAATACTGCCGATATAAATTTCTGTAGCTCACGTATCTTTAACTCCTTTTATAGAATTAATCATTTTCTCCAAATTATAAAGTATTTGGTAATTTTTTAAACAACATAAGGGTTAATTACTATCTATGACGATGTTTGAAGAGGATTCTGAGCCACAAGATAGGATGCGAACCGACAAACATTTGAACCGATGGCAAGAGCGCTAACCACTCGACTACCATTTCGCGATTCTTCTGTAGATAATAATATAGTTTTTATCTACAGGAAAGGACTCTTTTTAACAAAACTATTTTCTAAAGGTAAACAATATTAATCTCTTATTTTTTAAATGTATTTCGCAAACTAATCTTCAGAATGGAAACAAAACACGATTATTAACTGTTTATTTAAAAAAAAACAATTAAATAATGTTTATACTGACTTAATAAACGTAATTTAATGTTGAATCGGTAGCTAAATGATCGGCGTTAGTCATCAACGTTGTTGTTGTTGTTATGTGTCAGCCAGGCCGGCAGTATGGGATGCACTGCTCCACTTTTTCAACTGAACCAAATTTGGTGTGGAGTCCGACTTCTTCAGTACACACATGCCATAGGTACCCGTTTATAGGGTAGGCAACCCTTCACACACAAAGAAAGGACAAAGACAAGAAAGAGAGAGAGGAAGTACATCCATGCCCGAGCCAGGATTCGAACACAGGTCCCACCCATCTGTAGTCAGGTACGCTAACCACTATACAGGTTGGGCGGCAGTCATCAACGTTAATTCAATAATTCGAGAGAAAATCTCGAATGTGATATTTAAAGATTTCAATGGGAATATTTTTGCTTTGGAATCTACTTTAAAACTTAGATCTTGGATTACAATTTTTAAAAATAGAAGTTATTAAGTGATTTAATTAAAAAATAATGATATTTAGCCTTGTTTTTTTATATCTTTCAAAGTGTTTTAACTTAAAAAGTAAAAATTAGAAGGAGTCAAAATTTCTCAGAGGTCGCTCAGAAGGTCTGCAAATTCATTAAACCATTTCTGCAAAAAATTTAGGTTTGTAATTTTTTTACCAATGTTCAACAAATATTTATTTTCTATTTCAAAAGAAATTTAACAGTTTAATCATAACTGTGAATTCAAGTACATAACAATTTGTACTTATTGAGAAGAAGAAGGAATTCTTTCTACAAATAATATGAAATGTAAGTATTTTACCACATACTTAGTTATGAAACTAAACACATATTTAGTTTTCTTGATTCAGTTTAGTTTAAATTAATTTAGTCGCTTATTTTAGTGGATAATGTACGAAGTTCACATCTTATTCTTTGGTGCACACAAATTATTTGATTCAATAAATTTTTTATTAAAGAAATGGATTGTTAAGTTAAAAAAAAATTGTGATATGCAGCATTTCTATGTAAAGACTATTTTAACCATGGTGGTAATTTCATGATAAACACCGCAAGTATTTCAAAGCTTCATATTTTTGTTGAGTGAGTAATCTGTTACAGGCTATTTATTGTTTCTAAGTGTATGGAGTTAAAAGATATATCTCCACAAGCATTTTACCATAAATGAAATCATTAAAGATATACAATGAACCTATAGAAATATAATATTTAATTTATAAAATATATAAATTTTGTATAAAAAGGATTTTTTTTAAAATATTGCGGAAAGAATGATTTCGTAAATAAATCCATTTGTAAAGAGTTCTCAGGTACGTTATTGGAAATTTGTAACTGTGAATGTGGTAATAATAAATACATAGATTCATACATATTTTTACGAAAGATTTACTCCCAATTTATCTTCACACACAAATTACATTGAATTAAATTAAATTTAAAAATATAAAGTTATTTAACTTCATTCATTTGTTAATAGTAATAATATCATTCAATTATCCTTTATTAAAAATAAAATAACTGTATAAGAAGTTATTTATTAAGATCTTCATTAAGTATAAAATAACTTCATTTACTTAAAGTTTCGTAACTTCATTAGTCAATAGTGAGAGAATAATTTTTTTTATCTTGAAGGTACTATTATTTTAGAATTAAAAAAGTATAAGTTTTTTTTCTTAAGATCTTTAAGAAAGTATTTAATGAAGTATGAAAAAACTTTTAATTCATAAGATACGATGATAAATAAAATGTGATTATTTGTATGTTGTTATCGGTACAGTTCTGAAAGTTTTAAAGCATTGATCAGTGAAATTGAAGTTTTAATTGTAATAGAGAGTAGAATATTGAATATTTTTCTATTATAGTAATTAATAAAAAAGTATCCATTGTTTCACTATTTTTCATAAATATAGTAAAACAATGGATACTTTTTCATTAATTTACTATGACGGAAGAAATATTCATTATGAATATTATTCCATATTAATTTATCATTTAGTTTAATATTTTAACTCGGATTAATTTTTCTTGGAATATTCAGTTTTAGTTCAAGACAAAAAATTGTTTATCAAAGGTTAGATCGCCAAAACACAGAAGCAAATCTAATCACGCAAAATCAGCGTTTTTTAATATCATTCCATTTGGCTGATATGAAGAGAGAAAGAGTGAAAAAACTGAAGGCCATGAAACTGACGCCTGAATTCTTCTGCAGTTACTAAATTCTGTTAGAAATCCGAGTTTTACAGGAAGTTCTCTTTAGAAAATCATATCATCAAATAAGTAAGTTTCTAATTTGTAATAGTTTCTCTAGTTATTAGATAATTTTTTGTGTTTTATCTATTAAAATAAATTTTAAGACAAGATGCATTATTTTTGCAGAATCAAAGCTATCTGTAGTACTAATTATGAATAATTTTACAAAAACTATGATTTTATATTCATGTCTTAAAGAAGAATTGAATGTGATATATAATAACGTTACTTTTTATTAATATAATTTCATTAAATAATTTCACAAATAATTTGCTACAAATACTTTCTTTGTTTAACGTTATTTTTGATGTAAATTAGTGGATAGTAAAATATATGCAATGATTGTTTTAAACTTCTTGAAATCTTTTATTATTCAATATGTTTGAGTTCGTCCATAAACTTCTATAAAAGGATATCTTAGATCTTTCGAGATAAACCATTTATTAATTTGAAACGATATTTTTCTTATTCAAACACATCTTATGCTTCATTATAATTTTAAAATTTATTATTCGTAATTATGAATATCAGCTTTAAAAAATAATTTGCCAAACAATAAAAAATTTGTATTAAATTTTATTAAATTTTATTTTGTATGAATTAAAAAAAAAACAAAAGAATTGTATTAAAAATATTTTAAAATTTTTTGTTCTTTAAAAATGAGTCCATCATTTTATTTTATTTTTATCATTAGTCTTATATTTCAATCAAAGGCACCATGTAAATGTAATTAGCTTTGATGTGTTCAATGATGCAGTTCATTTTTAATTTTGCCATTTATTAATTATTAATTGATATTCTAAAACTTAATAAAATTTCCTTAAGCTGTTTGCTATGCAATGTTTGCAATTGTGTTCAAATTGTTACTGTGTATTTTTATTCCAACACTAAACTCTTTAACCAGCACTAAAGAGTTGGGTATTATTTTAAATTTAGGAATGGCCTAAATGTAACAAAATTATTTTGTTAATATGTTTTATAAGCTAAATATTTCAATATATTTGGTCTTTTGTCATTGAAAACAAGCAATGACTTAAAGTTTTTCGTTTTCATTATCAAATTGCATCTTTAAAGCCATAGTTTTAAATTTACATAAATTAAGTTAACATGGTTAAAATAAGCGATTAGGTTGGATTCTAAAAGAGCTAAACACTCTTGGCGCGAATAACTTTGGTTGGCCATAAATTTCGCCAGTTTTGGTATTCATACTTTGATATCACTAGATATAATGAACCTAACTTTTTTGGAATTCTGCTATTTATTTGCATTCCATTTTGTTCTGCTTTGGCGGGTTTTTTTTTTTTTTTTTTTTTTTTTTTTTTTTTTTTTACAACCCATTTTTTTCACACAGGCAATATTTTTCAATATTTTATTTTGTTTATTTATTTAACGAGATTTTGCAAAAGTCGCCAAGGGTGACCTTAAAATTTCATCCTTATGTTTTTTGTTACTTTTGTGAAGTGAGACAAAACACGCACTCTGCTGCATGTTTTGTCATACTGTAATAGTATGCAGTTATATCATTAGTTGATACTATCATAGTACTGATTAATATGAAGTATAAGCACGTATATTTTTAAATATGTTAAAAATTGCCTTTTGTGCATTGAGCAAAAGAATAACATAGTAGCTATATATATTGCAAAAAGCATGCAATTTAAGATCCTTTGGAAGTAATTAATTAAAATATGTAATAAAAAATACATAAAATTTTGTTTTCCATTTCTTCTTTATACTTGAATACAGTTTCAAACTGTTATGAATATGCATTCAATGCATACAGCAGAGTTTCAAAAAGAAAAAGTATGTTGCTCTTCAAACTTAGAGGATATTTCATTATTTTAAGGAAGCTCATTTACTTTAATTTGTGAAAATAAAACCATAAAAGTTATCATTTATGGAAACTAATTAAAATTTTCTATATAGACAGTTTGAAATTGTTGCTGAAGATTTATAATTAAGATAAAAATATTAATTGCCTTCAGTAGAATATACCTCATTGCTTTAGTATTCCTAAACATTGTAATTATTTTCATCTAAAATATGAGTTTTGATCAATCTTTGAAACTTTATAATTTATATGCAATTGTTATTAATAGTAATATATTTTTACTTCATTAACACTGCAGTTAAAAAATAAATGTTTTAAATTTTATTTCTTATAAAATTGGTAAAATATTCACATGGATATAAAAATTTTCAGAAGTTTTTGTTCCTTAAAGATTTTTATTAAAGTACATATGTTTGTAAATTATTAAAGTACATATGTTCCTATAATCCATATGTTTGTAATTTCATTTTTACATGAATATTAGATTTTTGTGTAAGATAATTTAATTTCCAAATGATTAATATTAAATTTCGTGGTATCTTTTATAGATAATGGCATTAAAAATATAAATTCTTCATTTCAAATTTCTCTTCTCTCTCCATATATATATATTTATTTGTATATTTTAATTAATGAGGAGATAGATGAAATTTTATAAAAAAAATTGTCAATCTTCACGCTGACCTTTGCCTTACAATTTGTAGAAAAAGTTGAGAAAATATGAAGAGTTATGGAGCTTATTTAATTTACTTTTAATTTGAAAATTTATTTTAATCTAATATAGGAATCCTGTTTTATTCTGTATAAAAGTTCTTTTCTAAATGAATTTTTTCTTAGTGACTATTAATTCAAATATTAAAAAGAATGAATTGTGAGAATTATCCTCTCATATTTATATACTTTTGATTCAACTTGAAAAAATTTAGTTATGCTTAAACTCCCCACTAAAAATATTAAAAAATGTATTTATATGTACCAAAGAATCATTTAAATTATTTATAGAAAAATGTTATTTTTTATTTAAGTAAATAATTTATGGGTATGAGATTCAAGTCTGCTTACTTACTAATAGAATTTCTTATAGATCAAAATTCTTTTGATAGAAATATGTGTTCTGAACTTTAATAAACGTGTCACCCAGCTTCCATACTGTTTTCAAGGGTATTTTTATAAATTTTATTAGTATAATGTTTTGTGAACTCTAGTTTATAATTACATAGAAATTTGAAGTAATTAATTTTATGCTAAAATCTTATAAAATTAGGTATGGAGAATTTAAACACCAAATTTATTTAAATGTATTTCATTGTTTTAAAATGCTTCACAAACTTTAAGTTAATATTCTGGCATTTTTATCATTAATATCAATTTTTTTCTCCTAATGAATATGCATTTAATACATTTAAACAAGATAAAACTCGGTTATTTTGGTCCGGTTGGGTTATCAGTAATTTATCTAGATACGAATTAACTTGTAAAATAATATCATAACAATAACATTTGGTTGATTGATGACTCTGAGACTTTTAGCACTAGGTGATGGTTATCGACCCACAATAACATTTTATTAAAATAATAAATATTTCAAAAAAAATTTTCTTTGCCAGATCCATTAAGCAATTACAATTATGGAATCAAATAAATTTCTTTAAAATAAACAGTTTATAATTAAAGCAATTATCCAAAGCATAAAATATTTAAATCGATATTATAATATTTAATGAACAATAGCTCTTGCATAAATTATTTACATTTATTAAATCTGAACAATTATATAAATGATTTAGAAAAGTAAACTTCATTAATTAAATATCCACGCGCTTCCTATCATAAATAATTGTTGACTTTCGTTATATTTATTTATTTATTTTGGCTGAAAGTACACCGCAAAAGTTAAACAAAAAATAAATACAAAATCATGAATTTCTATTGCTCCATTTGTTTCAAATGATTATAATATTAAAGTCTCATTTTCTTTTATATATTCAAATATTTTTTAAAATTTTATTACAAGGAAATTGTAAAAAAAAGTAGTATGGTTATAATCAACTTAGAAACTTCAAAAATAAATGCAAATTATGAGGTCATTTGTAAAGCTATACATCAGGGGTGGCCAAACGTTTGGGATCCGGGGTCAACTCCACATTTAAAAAATTGAAGGTGGTCTACCAATCGCAGAGCTAAATTAAGGTATATATTTATTTTCGGTAACAAGAAAAAAATAGTAAATTATGTAATTTTTCTAAAAATAAAAACTTATTATTAATATTTACAAAATAAAAATTTACTGACGAAAATAATTAAAGTATTCATAAATCAAAAACTGACCATCCTATTCACTTCATTTCGTTGAAATTTGGCACTGTATATCTATGACAAGTTTATCACATTGTGGCTGGTACGAGATTATTGCAATGCATAAACATGAAATTAAATGTTCATCTTTTAAATGCGACCAATGTTTGCTTTTTGGTTATGGTTAAAAAAGCAGATTCGCAAAGATACCTCGATCCAAAGTATGATTTCAAATACAAAATCAATTTGTAAATATTTGGAAACGTTTCCTCAGAAATTAATTTCCAAAAATCGCTATCGCTAAGTATGCTTTGGATTAAATATATCGCATCTAAATTTAATAATTTCTTCCTCGAATGTGACTGATGTGATATCTATTAAATGTTCTATTTTTTCAGATACTCCATCAATGTTGAAATTTTCATTAAATGGAAATATCATAAAATTGAGTTTTTCTTTCAACCTAATTAAATCAGCGAATCTTCTTTCAAATTCTTTAAACAAAACAAGTAAGTATTAAGCGAAATCTTCGAAGTCTCGGTTTGGATTATGGATGCACTCTTCTTTCATGTTTTTGAAATTTCTCAATTCATGTTTTTTTAATTGAGATGCATACTTTTCTAAAGTTTTTTTGAATGTTTTAATCGCGCTCATCATGTTCATTTTAGGTTTTAAATCGTAAACCTTTCATCATAAATCTTTGCAAAGTTTGTTTTCGGTTTTAAATCGTAGACTGTAGTAAATTTTTATTTTAAATAATTCATTATTTCTATATTATAAGTTATAAATTAAATTGTTAATAGACGAGGTTATTATCGGTATGGTCCCGCGGACTACCTAAAATGTTTTCGCGGTCTACCAGTCGACCGCGGTCGACATCTTCGCCATCCCTGCTATACATGTAATGAAATTTAAAAATTTCGTACATGTTTAATAAGAATATAATACATAATAATAGTTAATAAGAATATAATTCATATTTTTAAGAATAATGAATAAAGATAATTAACATATTTTAGCTAATTAAATTATTTTTGGATAAATTTCACAAATTATATAATTTTAATTAGTGATAATAATTACTACCTTAATTATTAACAAGAAGTTAATTGAAATGTTTTTTATTGAACTTAAACCACTTTGTTAGGTATAGAATTATTAATTTCATGAACGAATATGCAAAATATTCACCTTTGTCTAAAATTTAGGACGAAAAAAAATAAATTTTAAAATGCCAGTTAACTTTATAACTCTATTTTTATTTCTGAATTTCTGTAAAGAAAGAAGAAAGGAAAATCGATTTTCTTTTTTGATAAACTACCTGAAACTTTTCAAACCGTACTTTAAGAAAAGAAATAAAAGCATGCAAAAAATTGTCGAAATGAATCTGAAACTGTCCAATAGATAGATTAATCACTAGAATATTTTAACTAGCTTTTTAAAAACTATTTTTTACACTTCTAAACTTTAAAACTTGAAGTATGTATTTTTAGCTAAAACAATTTAAATGATTATAATTAATTTTTAACATTATGTTGAAATTTACTCTAACATATTAATTTTGTTAAAATCACTATAAGACATTTATTTTCAAATAATTTTTGTTCTTAAGAAATTCTAAGCTAACTATTTTATTCATTTTGTCTTGATATATGGTTCAAAATTAAAACTTTTTCTTTATAAAATTTAATATTAGTATTTGTATCACTCATACTATCATTAGGTAAAGTGTTTCACTGTTTATTATTTAAGTCATAATTTATTTATATAAATCTTAAATTTAAATCGTAAATTACGATAAGAATCTTTTCACATATTAAAGTTCAATTTTGACACAAATATTTTAGTCATATATTTTTGGCACTGACGATTAAATATTTTTTTTCCATTCAATATGATATTTTTTTAAGGAGCACGTATTATAAGTTCCATTAAATTTCTATATTGTAAGAAAGGAAAAATCAGCTAACAAATAAGAAATTCGCGTTATAGCCACTTTATTTCTAAACATAAGTATAATAATTATTAACTCCACGAACGAACAAATAACAGAACAGCAGCAACAATAACACTATTACATAACAAGAATATGTATTATTGTAACAAGTAGATATTAAAGGGGAAACTTCCTTGTTTCTCCTAGCGCCATCTACCCTAGGTGCATTCAAGGAAGGTAGCTGTAATTATAGCTGCTACACCTTGATTTTACTGTTATTATCATTTTTACTTTTTCAAAATTTTGACATTTGTATTTCTTACTATACTTTTCAAAAATTTGTGCTTTTTCCAAATTATTAAAGTTAAAAAAATTTATTCTATTTATTTTTTTTAATTTTTCGAGTTTTAAACCCATATGACTTCATAGTTACGTTATTTTCTTTATATATTTAACCTGAAATTACAAAATACTGTTTGTTTTTAAATGTAAAAGCCAGTGATATAATATTCATATTTATAGTTTTCTATCATGACATTATTCTATATGTTCTTTATGTTTTTATTTTAACTATTCTTTAATTTAGTTCTAAGAAAAAATTATTATACTCTGAGAATTCCAGAATTCTTTCTGTTTCAAATAAATCCTATAATTCAATTTTTGCATTGCTTAGTAACCTTTAATGAGTATTTTGACTAAATTATATTTTTATATACAATATTAAATGTAATATATAATGGTGCATAGATTAAATTAACTTATTTCGAATAATTTCTCAAAAATACATATAAAAATATTTACAAACATTTAATTTAATTGATTAAAATAATATTATTTTCTATTCGTTTTAATGCGAGTGGTAACTCAATTCATTGTCTTGTGAATAAGGTAATTATTAACATCGAACATTAGATTAAGTATATTAAGAAAAAAAATTGATTTTATTTGTCTATCTAATTCCGTTATTGTTTTTCATTTTATCTCTCATTTACATAGCATGAATGATAAAAATTTAGAAATGAACAAAGATTTCTTAAGTCAAAAGAGTTAAGTGATATTTTAAATAGGAAAGACTAAGACTTAAAATTTGCCATAATTGAAAGGATAAAGTTGATGAAAAATTGAAGTTGTACTATCTAAAAAACGAATACAGGTTACAATATATTCTATAACAATAAATACTGAGTGCATAGAATTAATGAGGTATATTTTTTTATTAAAATGTAATTTATATGGATTTTGAAGTCCATAAATCATTATTGACGCCCAATATCGTGTCTCAAAAAATGTCTTTTAAAACATGTTGCTGAAGACACTTGGGGAAACCATGCCCACCCGTGGGAGAATGCAGCCTCAAAGAGCCGTTTTTGAGCAGAGCAACCAAATACGAAGGTGGAAGTACCAACTTTGGCTCACAGATAGCAGCACTATTTGGTTCTTTCAATTTTGTCATTGAAGAGGGAACAGACCAAACGCCTGGTTCCTAACATCCCCCTAGGGGTATTAATTTGGAATGGGAACGACACGTTTGGAAGACCACGACATATTTTAGGTTTCCCAGTTGGCATTAGTAAACCTAACGGATCCTCGGCTAAGCGGGGACTCGAACTCACTACATTCCAACATTCTAATAACTAGAATGACGTCCTAACCAACCAGGCTATCACGGCCTAATTTTTTTTAAATATAAAAGTGCCTAATTAGTTCTATTTTGATACTCTTAAATGATCTCCTGCAGTTATTTCTTAGTGAAAGAAATCACTGTTTGATAGAAAATTGCTTCAAAGATTTGCTTACTTTTATAGCTGTTCTATAAAAGTATAATTGGTTAACGAATCAAATTTTACTTATTTTATATTTGTATTACAGGATTCTACTTTCAAGAAATCATTACTGTCAGAAAAATTAAGCGTGTTCATCAGCATTATATGTATAGGATTAAAAGCATTGACCACTTCATATGCAAGTTTGAACTCGACTATCATCAATTTTAAATTGAAAACTGATAAGAATATCTAAGTAGCTTTCTATTAAACCATATAAAAGTGTTAATTGAAGATTAATTGTTAAATGCTTTACATTCTGCATTTGAAATGGAGCATTTACAAAAATTCTAATTAAATTATTAGTTTATTCAATTTTTAACCCTGAAATACTTAGAAAGAAAGAAAAGAAAGAGAGAGAGATAAATGTAACAATTAATAATATTTGTTACATTTGTCTCTTTGGTTTTTATGACACAACTCTGTCGTTTTCTTGACACAATTCACACAGTTTATTTTAGAAATAAAAATGCAAAAGATTTTAGGATGAGTATAAATCTCACTCATACCTGTAACTGTAATTCATAGCTCTCAATTGAAAATATGAGGAGATAGATTTAAAAAACGACTATTAAAATTCACAAGATTTTGAAACTGTAATCATTTTAGAGAAAATATGAAATACTAATGGGAATATATGACATAAATTTTCAATTTTTTATCATCAAATTTATTTAATTCTTCCAGAATATCCGTAGGCTAATTTTATAATATTTATATAGAAATGTATGTGTTAAAATACATATTTAGTTCATTCAATGAATTATACTTAATAAGGAAATACAAGAAAAAATCAACAATCGCCATGCCATTTGTGAAGTTTTTATTAAATTTTTTTTCTGGTCTTAAATATTCTTCTATTACTGAAACGAATATCACTCACATGTACGTTAACTTGGTTTATTGTTTAAAATGCTTTTTTTTTATATTCAAGTTTAATATTATGGAATAAACTAATTAGAAATTAAAAACATTTTCTATTATAGACGTTTATATAGCATTTAATTCAATCTCTGTCAATTGCAGTGGGATTTTTAGCACTGTGTTTTCAATATCTTAAAGTAAATATGATAGGATTAACTTTTTTAATGGATTTATTTATGAAGATTTTAGTGAATATCAAATATATGCAAGGTTTTTTATATACCCAAAATAGAATTTACCAGAAAAAGTTTTAATTATTAAATTCCCTTTCATTTTTAATCCTTTCAAATAATAAAATTCAAAATAATGATTTTAAATAAATATTATAATAAAAAAATGTATTAAGCTTGTGTAATAATTTCATTTATTTTAAAGCTGACTTAATAATTATCTTAATTGCATAAATTGTAAATTTAATTATTTTACTTGTTGAATTATTATATACACTGTTGTTAATGAACTAGTTATAATGATTACTGAAAACAATTAATAGCCATAAATCTAAATCACTGTGTTTATAATATTATGATTATATTACAATTAAATTAAAATTTTAATTTAAATAACCAGTTTCTTCTATGTTATGATTTTGAATTTTTTCTAAAGAAAATTATTGGTTAATTCTTCACTTTTTTACATTTCTAAAATGATGTTCAGTTTTTTAATATTTTATGCATAAACACGTTATAAAAGAATATATCTTCAAAAAATATTCTGCAAAATTTTATTTATAATATTTATTCATAAATATGACATTTAATGTTTTGGAAAATAATAAATACATCTGAATAAAATAACGCATGGCATTTAATTTTTTTCCTCTTTGGTTATTCACTCAAAAGGAATCCGTCAGTCTAGAAGAAACAAAATAAAAGAATGTGGTTTTGTAGCTAAATATACTCAAATATATTGTTATCATTATTATATTTTGAAGTTTTTAAAATATGACTAAAGAAGAATTATTATCTTAATTATTACTTAAATTAATATTCTTTCCTAGACAAAAAAGCATAGACCAAAGCATAACTATGATTTAAATACTTTTGAAGTTAATTCGTTGAAAAATATTCATCAAAATTTTGATTTCTCTTAACAACTAGTAACTTTGACTATCAGAATAAATTAAGAAAATTAATACATACATTCAAGGAAATGTATGTTTTGATTTTTCCACTGTAAACGCTTAGTGCTAAATATTTGATCTTTATATCTATTTAACTCACTGCTTTACGCAATGCTTTAATATGTCAGCATTTTAGATGGAAAATGTAAGATATAACTATTGTTACTAAAAATATCTCTTAGTAAATTTTACAAATTGACTGCCAGTCTCTAGAGATGGGGTTGATAGTTAATGCCTTGACATCGAAGTAGATTGTACCCAGCAGCCAACATACTAATTATTGGAAATATGATTTAAAATTATTAATGAAAAATTATTATTTTATATCTGTAAATTAAATATTTACAGATATTTTCTAATCATATCTCCATGCCAATACCAGCAGAAATACCCTACAAGCATTGCCAGATAAACTAGAGAATGAACAGTCAAAAGTGGATTCCGCGCCAGCGCGTGACTGTCTACTAAGACTTTACCACACATCACGTGCTGGCGCGTGATTGGCTCTTCAGCAATATCACCACGCTACGTGCTGGCGCGTTATAAGCAGTCATTGTGTTAAGAAAAGGATAAGTCAATTGAAAATATACTTCACACACACTTATTTATCTCAATCAGTTTAATAACCGCCAGAATGGCAAAATCTATCGGAGGAAAGGAAATTGAACATTTGATGATATTTTTACATTTTCATTAACTATGCATTGTACCTTGTGTTTTATATCAAACAAAATTTATATTTTGTTAATATTAATACAATAAATAATGTTTTAGAACATTATAATTAAAATAATTCATTAGAACACTTAATAATTGTCAGGGATATGTTTGTAAAGTTTTTCTTAAGATTAGAGTTATGTTTGTTAGTTCACGTTATTAAACATTTGATTTAAAATGTTGCACAATATTTGTGAATATCGATTAAAATTAATTTTCCACGAATTATATCACTGTAGTTAGGATGCCTGTATACACATTCAACTTTTTCTTATAATTACTTATATATATACAGGGTGATCTTTTTTAAAGTGACAGTGTTTGGAGAGCCTTGTACCTTGATCTAATAGCCGAAATGGCACCAAACTTGGTATTTAAACTAATCAAAACACGAAAAAAAAGATTTCTGGAAAAAAAAAAAATTAGTTCCAAAAATCACCACTAGGGCATTTGGTGCTTTACAATGTACAAAATGCAACAAAAGAAAAAAACTAACACATACAATCGTATAGTTAAATTCTTAATGTTTATTTACTTCATTAACTTCACCAGTGAGGAATTAGAACACATTCAATATGAGCACCGTTCTCAGAAATAACAATAAAACGTATTTTTTTTCTGGTTTGAAATTCCAGAAGAGCTGCGGCTAATTGATTCATATAAAACACCTTCACCAGTAACGCACATTCAGGTAATGTGAGAGGCATGGCCACTGGAGCTCGATTACTTCAACTGAGATTATTTGTTGGGGATGTCTACTACTTGCTTTTATAGCCCCTATTACTGGCTCTGTCATCGCACAACATTTGCATTTTTCTTTGATACGCTAATTGATGATAATTCCCGTTATTGTAAACTATAGCAGCGCCACAAAATGCCCTAGTGGCAATTTTTGGAACTTTTTTCTACATAATTCTTTTTCCCATGTTTTGATTAATTTAAATACCAAGTTTGGCGACATTTCGGCAATTAGATCGCGCTACAGGGCTCTCCAAACACTTTTAAAAAGATCATCCAGTATATATAAATTTATTGCATATTACATTTATATAATATTAATATTAGTATTATATTTTTAAAAAATAGAAAATATCGTAAATTAATTTGTGTTGAGCATTGGAATGAATTTCATGCATACATAAAAAATCGCATACTTAACAATCTGCTGAGGAAGTGCCAGCCCCTGCAAAAATATTGATATTAATATTTTAAACCACAAATTAAGCATTTTTTCATGCTTTGTAAAAAGTTTCTAAAGTATTCTTAAATAGTTGACATAATATCTAACTCTATATAACAATCAATACATTTCACTATTCAATATTTCAATAAATATCAATATATATTCTACTTTAATGAAATATTGTATTGCAAAGTATTAAATAAAATAACTTCATTAAATACTTACCTATGTGAGACAGCAAGTCACTGTTGGCTGAAAATATTTTAAAGATTGATAATTTCAATTTTAGAATTTATAATAATATTTTTTGGGCTATTTATATATTGTTTAAATTTTTGAGAGAATTATACATATTTACTATTGTAAATAACTAATAAGGTTATTTATAAATGCTTAAAATAGTCTTAAATTCGTACTAGATTATGTGCAAACATATGACAACAATAATAAAAAATATGCGTTAAGAATATTTAGAAATTAGTATTTTAAGTTAATTTAAAATTAACTTATTTTTTATTTTAAATTGTACAATAAATTAAAATTACGCATTTGCGGATATTTTTACAAAATCATACCCTATATATAACATTTAAAAAAATGATTATATAAAGTTTTCATTAATTATTTATAAATACTAATAAATAAAAAAAAAATTAAAAATATAAAACATTTTTAACATACCACAGAAATCCCCAATCGTAACTAAATTAAAATAAGTCCTTTTAATAGTGTAATGTAAATCATAGTAACATAAATAATATTCAAAAATTTTCTTATTATTTAGTTTGAATAATTCATTATCTTTACATTTCATTTCTTTAATTTTTAGTCAAAAAAATTTTATTTTGAAGTCATCTTATAATTATACTTAAAATTTCAGATTTACATTCATCTTTATTTCATTTTATTTGCAAAATTTTTATAGAAATATATATGTTAATTTATTAACTAATAAGTATATTACTTCATTAAAACATAATTTAAGTATTATTTTTAAGTTCTTTATGCAATTCACAAAAAACAAGCATATTTATTTTAATTATTGAAAGGTAATTATTTGATTATTTTAAATTAAATTATTAAAATAAGAATTACATGTGCAATGATATATGAATTACAAATTTTGAAATGACATTAATTTATGTTATTATATCATGTCATTGATTTATAACTCTGTAATTTCACATATATAATATAAATTTTTTACATTTTCAATTTCATGCGTCTTTCTATATATAATAATATAACCTAAACCAAAAAATTGTTTATTTAAAAATAATCCTTAAAGTAATGTTTATTTCAGAGAATTCATATCATTGATTTAATTAACTTATAACTATAAAAAATATTTTGATACTGTGGCCCTCAGAAATTACTGGAAAATAGTGCTTATAAAAACACTCTTCAGAAAATGATTTTTTGCATATTAAATCGGAAAACAAATTATACCTGACATTGCTTTAATCTCTCTGAATATGGGGTCAATTTTAATAGCTTATCGTTTTCAGAAAGGATATAAAGTAATGTAAAAATCTATATTTTCACTATTGAACGGAAACAAACAATTACGTTTACTAAATTTATTGAAAATTCTACAATTTACATACAAATCGCTTTCCGAAGACTAAAATTAGAATTAAAACTTTTTTTTCTTAACATTATTATACAAATTTCTTGATGTTGTTTATTTAAATTCTTATTTATTTTTTCATAAATCAAAATCCTCATAATGATATTGTTATTTTACACGATATCATTTCAGCCAGTTTTTAAATTAATTTTAATTGCAGCAAATTAGTAATTTGAGAAAAACAAATCTTTTTTCTAACTTTTTATTGAAATTTTTATTTTATTATTTAACGCTAGAAGTGAATTACATAAGAAATTTTAAAATAAATCAGATAATTTAACTCGAATAAAGTAAAGATATATTTTATAAAGAAGTTATTAAAAAAATACGTTTGATTTGGATTTTGTATAATTTATGCTCACACACACATTTTCTATTATTGATTTATTTTTTCTTTATTAAATGATAATTTTTTGGAACTTTATTATTCCGCTTTGAAAGCATGAATAAAGTTTAGATAATGATAAAAATAGATAAAATGTTATTATTCTGCTGTGCCGGAAAAATAATCATATTAAGAAAGGTAATTTATGAAGTAAACCCTTTCTCACTGTGAAAATAAAATAAGTAATTACGATAATAAAAATAAAGTTATAGGAAAATCATTCAATTTGACTTTATTAATTTGAAAATAAATATATAATTAATAAAAGCTATAAAATTATAACTGACAAAGGACATTTCCTAAAATTGCAAATAAAATATATTGTTTTGGAAATTTTTATTTTATGTGGAACAAAACTGCAAACAAATTAAAATTTATTGTATTATTGCTATATAATAATACTTGGGAAAGAAAAAGGAAAGGTTGCAATGTTCACAGAAATAAACAGTAAATGAAAACTTAAAATGCTTTAGTTTAAAAAATTGAATATATTCCATTAATTTCCAGTTTAAATGGATTTTACAAAAACATTAAATTATTTATTTCTTAAATTCGCACAAAAGAACAAATCAACGAAAAATACACTAAATTATCTGAAAGTTTAACAATTAAATTATAAAAATAGTTTTACTCAAATGTAATTTAATAGAGAATAACTTTTATGAGGAAAGTATTATGAAAAATGTTTTAGATATTAAAATATACGAAATAAAAAGTAATTTATTAGCAATACAGGAAATAAAACTTTACTTACTAACATCGTCACCTAAATATAGATACATTTATAAAACATTATTCAATGAGTACTATATTATTTACATAAATTTGATATTACATTTAATTTGCTATAGTACAAAATAACTTGTTATTTCCAACAAAATACATAATAAAAAAAGGAAAATAATTTTTTTCTATAAGAAGTTTTATTTTTTCAATATTTTTACCTTATATTTTTCAATGCGTTAGAATACATATCTCAAATTCTCATACAAAAAATAAATTTCTTACATTCAACAAAATTTTTATTTTATTTATTTAAAAAAGTTTTAGAAAATCGTAAATTTAGGTAAGGAAATAAGGAATTGAAGAAGGGCCGCGGGGACCTGGTTGGTTAGAACGGCCTTCTCATTACCAGAATTGATGAGTTCGAATCCCGGCTTAACCGATCATTGTTTTCATTAATGGTGACTGGGGCACGTAAAATATGTCTTGATCACAATGTCCTGCATGTTTAAAATCCAAATTGATACTTCTGGGGTGTTTGGAACCAGGCCAGGAGTATGCTGTGACTTCTAACTCTTAATTGGATATATATATATATATATATATATATTGTAATTATTTTATAATTTAA
>JAPDSC010137663.1:0-12853 GCA_026290005.1 Latrodectus geometricus
CTAACAGTATCGAGGGAAGAATGGGAGGAAAGACTATCATTTTCACCTCCCTTGCGGTAGGGGTGAAAATGCACCTCTTATCTTTCCAGTATCCCCTGGGTGCGAAGACTTAAAGGCTTGCCACCGAGCGATTTCTGGCTCTTTTTGTTCTTCATGGTAGGGCAGATGATACTGACCCCTTGAGATAAGGGGTGGGGAGCGAAAGGGATATTTTTTCAAGTTTGATTTGGTCGGGTAACTTTCAGGATTGAAGTGAGGGGGTGGGATGTTCCGGTAAGATAACGGGGCTTTTTTCTTCCGACCAATCCCTAAGGAATACTTTGGAAGGTTGCAATTTACATTGACTTCCATAAAACGATTTGATCTCTTGGTCTCTGGATTATATTTCTTCCCCTATGTACACAGGAGTGACGATTTTAGCGTCCATCGTCGAATTTCTTGATATTTGTTTTCCCTGCATAGAGATGTCCATTCTTTTTTTTCCCCTTTCTTAAATTCCCCTTTTCGTTCTCGGATAAAATTTCATAATACTGTCTTTTTGTTTTTATTTAATTTATAGACGATAATAATCATGCAAATATATCTAATGTTATCCTTGATTTATTTTTTAAAATATTCAATACAGAATAAAACATGTAGTTCTTCATTTAAATTTACTTAACAAACAGTTAAACAACTGGTAGTTCAAGCATACTTCCTTCAATATATACGTAAAGGGATAGCTTATAGCATAATTTAATTTAAAGCAAGAGTTCAATGTTGAAGTTAAAGGAGTTATAAAAAAATTAAAAATGAAAAACTGTTTAAACTTAAATAATGGTTAATATCACATGTTCTGTGACTTTTTTAATATAATGTTTTGGCATGCAGAATCTTGAAATCATTCAACTTCTTTTTTATTAAGACAAAAGAATTTAGATGGTAAAGGAAAATCTTGAAAGAAGATTGGTCTGTAGGTTTTAGACTGGTTGTTCCCAGGATTTATTTAGAACCAAAATGGAAATATGAGTGACTTTTTGAACATTTCTATTTTACTTTACTTAAATCTGCTTCATAGAGATGCTATTTTGGCATATAGGCAATTCTGCTCTTGATTCATATTTTTAAAAGCATACATTCGACTCTTCTTTTTTTTATAGTATAATCAACATAAATGCTTTTCTTCATTTAACTATTTTGTTACAAATAAATCTCCATAGTAGCAAATCAATTTCAGAACAATAGCAATGAAATAACTTATTTTCTAGTAAAAGTTCTTCTGTTAAGACGACAGCCCATCGTGAGATGGAACCTTACTGAAAATCTCTTCCTCACTACATTCTCCTCTTTTCCTTGGCACTTCAGTTGGTGACTCCTATGATGTTAAGATCACATCATCAACACGGTCTATCTTAATCTTGATCTTTCCCTAAGTCTGTACCCATTAATTTATACTTGAAAATCTTAAATGTCCAGGGACTCACACCGCACTTGAGTCCAACAAAATGTATACGGTAAAAATTCCAGTATGCCAATTTAATATTCTTAAAACATTCTTTAGATCATTTTTATGAGAACAATTTGAAATTTACTACTTTTGACTTCATAGATGAAAAGTTTTACGGTATAAAATTTTATCCGTATAACCGTCTCCTAACCTGGAGGGCCAATCCCCTGATTTAAGCCCCAGGGGCTGTATTTCCTACTTTATTAGTTAAATTTGCTATCCATTTAAACAAGATGATTAACATTTCAATGTCCATTTCAAATTTCAAACAACTAAAATGTTTATGGCTTTTAAGAGTTGAATTTGTTTTCTTTACAGATGATAGCAGGAGGAACAAGGTTGCCTTTGCATTTGTTCTTTTTGAAGAATATTCTGAGATTGTTGTTTTAAACACCATAGAGCAGAATGAATGCATAGTTTTTCAAGCAGAAACTATTGTATATTTATCTTGTCATCCAATGGAACAAAGATAATGGAACAGTATCCTCAAGGAATTTTATTTGTTCTGATTCGCTTTTTCCAGCATCTTTTGACCAGTATTATGAGCTGCAACAAATCAGTAATCAAAACATTATTAACTGTAAGTTTTCTTAGAAATTTATATTTGTTTTGCTTCAATGAGTGCTCATCATGTATTCTACGTAAAATAAAAGAGCTTATTTTAATAGATAAAGTTTTTTTTTTTTTTAATTTACTCATAGATACCAATATTATCATTCCAAAGAGCTGTTGTAAGTCTTTTTATTATAAGAAGCTTTTAGTTGAGAAGAATGGGAAAATATTTCATTTTGTAATGCTGAAGTAACCAAAACGCTCTCTTCTTCTATTTACCATAGACTGCATTCCGAGTTTTCCTCTACATTAATTTTCAAATTACACTGTTTTTATCTGGTCGTGGTAAGTTTCCAAGTTAGTTATATGTTTCAATCTAAGATTAAATAATTTATATGGCTGTTAAAAAAATTCCTCAAAATATGGAACATTGGATATTTTCTTGAAAAATGACATGAAAATGCTCATCGTCACCTGAACTCATCTGTTTTCGTGAAGTCGAGACTGCTGTTTTGTGCTGTTGTTCATTTTATTTATGATTGTAACATTTAATATCTTAGTTAATTTACTTCTGTAAGCCCCATGTGAAAGTCTGCTCAAAACTATATAAAAAAATTCAATTTCTAGCATAAAAAAATTCAATTTCTTCTTATTTATAATATTTTCTAATTTTTAATTACTAATAATATTTTAATAATAATAAAATATTCTATTTCTTTTATTTATCCAGAGAATTAAAAAGTTTTATACCCAGATTTAAAATTAAATTACTTTTCCACTGATATTATATTAATTTGATTTTTGACTGAACATTATTATTATAAAATTGATTTTTCTCCAATTTTTTTAGCCTAGATGTTTCCAAAGGCGAATCAGTGTCCAAACATCCCAGACACTTGCTTTTCGGCAATCAAACCATTGTCAAAACACAGAAAGTTCTCTTCAGATACTAAAATAAATGCTTGTATCATAGCAATTACTTTTTTCACAGTATTGGTTAACCTTTCTAAAGACATTATGTATTTGTATTTTAAAAATTTTATATATTCTTTTATATTTCTTTATTTTCAATTTTTTATTTCCGTATAACCTTTTAGGCTGTGTATGAACCTGGTGGTACTGCTTACATATTTAACTCTGAGGCATAAGCTATTTTTTCAAATAAGAACTAAATAAACTTTAAAACGTAAGTAAGATTTTAGAAATTCACTTAATAATGCTTCAAGTCAATACGTAAGACAATTTTCTATATCTCGTACGTATTAAAACCATGTACATTTGCAATGAAATACATGTTTTTTTATCTTAATGAAAAGTTTTTGCATATCTGGATGCGTGTGTTATCTTTTTGGTGGAAAATGATTCATTGTGGCAATCAGTTGAAGACCATTCAATTCAAATACTTTTTATGTCATTGTATTTCATCTTAGCGAATGAATGCAAATTTGTTTTCTACCATTGTTGAATAATATGACACTGTAAATTTTTCTGTCTCAAATAATTACGCTTTTTAGAATATGTATTTAGATATTTCCCTAGTTTTCTCTCTTACAATAAATTGTTCATTATATTTCAAAAACTTCTTTATAAAGGAATATTATGATGAATAAGTAGAAAATCTGAGAGCACTTTTGTCTGGTCACTATGTTATAACAATTGAATAATGAAATTTTTAACATTTAATAGATAAAAAACAACAACAACAACGAGAAATAAAAAGTTTACACATGGGTGCATAATCAAAAAAGATTACTCATCTTCCTTAAAGTAAAAAAGAAAACCTGTTAGAAAAAGAAAGAAGACGTAAAAACTTTACCAGGAAAATTTTCTTTATAGTGAAATTAAAAAGGATTCATATAAAATACAAAGAGAAGTAATAATCACAAAAGTAAATAAATTTAAGAAATTTTTCACATCTTGAATATTATAATGAATACTAAAAAATAAATCTACATTTTCTTTGAATTTTAAAACTTAAAACACCGTTATTCCAGAAAAAATTACTCAATTTAATTTTCTTCATTATGTTACTATAGAGCTAAAACTATTGCATCACTTACTTTAATGAAAAGAAACTCCTAATTATTTTTAAAGTAAAGAAAGGTAATTTGCATCCTTTCAACAACAAATTCTAGGTTAGAAATACAAAGACATATTTATTCTTAAGATATTTTCGCTATAAGACATCTTTTGACTAGAAAATAAATAAGTAATTTTCCTTATTTTAGCAGTAGTATTAAAATAAAACAATAAACAATAGTAATACTTTTAAAAACAAGAATTCTTTGTTATTTTTCGTCTGAACTTGGAATTCTGAATCCAATTGCTAAATAATTTATAACCACATCAGTGTAATTACACAGATCTCATTAAAAATGTGTCTAATAGCTCTAAAAATTTAATTAAGACACATATTTGTGTCAGTACTTTAAAAAGGTATTTAATTAACTTAAAATAGTAGAGTTAGTAATTAAATTTAAAAGTTAATTTAAATGTAAGATGAAAATAATACTTCAACCGAATTACATTCATTTTCAATGTTTGTAATAAAATGAATTCATAATGAATGCAATGAAATATTTTCGATGTAATTAATCATTCATGATAAATTCATTTAATTTTTAGTATTCCACAATATATATTATTTTTGATAAAGTTAAGTTTTCACATAAATGTTGTGTATTTTAATTTCATTGTAGTTTTAAACGTTAGGTAAAAGCCTTTTATTTAATAATTATTCTGATTGATGTGCTTCCTGTTATTAAAATAATTACTTTAATTTAGAAAGAAACATAATTTTAAAATTATTTTAACTATTACCAAATTTTACTTATTTGAATTCAAAGTAATTATTTTACTATTATTGAAGTTTTGCATGAAAATAAATTATTTTCATCTTCCTATAGATAGAAAATATCAATCTACATTTTCCTACTATAAAACAACTGATATTTAATTTGAAGCAATTAAATAATC
The DNA here is from genome assembly GCA_026290005.1 of Latrodectus geometricus. Taxonomy (NCBI): domain Eukaryota; kingdom Metazoa; phylum Arthropoda; class Arachnida; order Araneae; family Theridiidae; genus Latrodectus; species Latrodectus geometricus. Next base: position 5,015 of record JAPDSC010137663.1, read on the forward strand.
AATTAATTATATAGTTTAAAAATAAATAAAATTTATACTCATAAAAATAAAACGCATTTTGGGTATTTTCTTTATATTATTCTTCTATAAATATTTAATACTATAAAAAGTAAGGTTTGACAAGAGGTGTGTATTATCACAAATTTCAATATAATTTAATTCAGATTGGGAATAAAAATTCAAAACATTTCCTAAAAGAAAACTATGCGCAAGACGAATGAAATATTGGAAAGGTCAAACTTTAATTTATGTTAAACTGAATTTTATTGCTATGAAATCCTATTTCAGGATCCCAAAACTTCATTTTCGGACAGGAATTGTATTTTTACAATATTGCCACATGGAACTTGAAACTATTATTTTATAACTAAAAAGTCAAAAATTAATTTTTAGAAGCTAGAATGAATATATTTTAAGTTCAAAAACATGTTCTTTATACTAACTCCTTAAATTTTTCAAATATCTACAAAAAATGACAGAATTTTACTTAATTCAATTTTCAACTTTATCAATATTTTATTAATGGAAAACCTGCAAAAATGAGATATCTGATTGATTACTTCCTGACTGTTTTATTACTTTTTATCAAAATTTGATTCTTTTAATCAATCTATGGTGACTTATAGAATACTGAGCTCTTTCTATAAGCACCCATGGTTTAAATAGGACACTCTGGATTATTATTAATATCTATATATCAGATGGAATTCAAGTCCGCGAACTGTTCGTTTGAAGAGGAGAGATTTCAAGTATCTCTTTTCTGGAGTAGGAAGTGAAATAGTTGGCATTGGGTATAAGATTGATGTATCTATTAAAGTATGCTCTGATTTCAATTTATTTCAAATACCTTGTTGTATTTCTAAGGAAGGTTACAATAAATATTTGACATCACAAGAGAAAAGAAACGCTCAAGGATCACTGCTTAGATATGATCAAGTGCAAAAATTGATTTTCTACTTGGCACTATATAAAATAGGAGCTATCTTGATTTTTACTTTAATTACATTGGTAGAGAAACAAAATTTCATTTGATATTTTCAATGCATCAACCATGTAATTTATTCTCTTAACATTATTTTAAAGTTACAACCATTAAAATATTTTCTGACATTTTAGTTTTGAAATGTATGATGCCAGAAAAAGTCATGATCAATATGTGTGAAACCTTAAACAATTTTTCAATAAGGTAAAAAAACACTTACTTGTTTTATTTTACATTTTACGATGATAAAAATTAATATCCTAAAACAGTATTTTCTAGAATATATGTATATTTTAAAAAATCACACATTGATTATAATATTTGAAGTTTCTGTACAGTTAAAAAAAATTCTAATAAACTGAAATTTTCGGAAGACTAGCTCACCATGGTATTGTTGTTTTGAAGTATAAAAAAAGAGAGAGTGTTTAACAAACTTTTCCTGATTTAAGTTTTAATTTGAAAGCAATTATCAGTCCTACAAGCTGAATTTTTTGCTAAAATCATAATTTGTAAGTTAATGTAATTTTACCTTTATAAAATAATTCTTTTTTTTGATACTTTATATAAATAATCATAACTCCTTGTTGTTTTTGTTAAATGTGCTTTTAGTAAAAAAGAATTCATTTTCTTTTTGTGGTTAAAGTACTGCTTGAAAATGTTGGCGAATGTTTTAAAATTATATTTTTTTACTATATATATAATGTATGTCAACCATTCTGTATCAGTTTTGTATTCATCACTACGACAACAAAACCTTAAATAAGACACAATTTGTGTTTTAAAACAAGGGCAAATTATCTGTGGTAATAAAATAACTTCCAACGAATGTCTTCAGAGATTATCAATTTATATTGTGGTAGTCAATTTATTTGTCACTGTTTTTGACAATCTGTCACAAACAGTGACAAATTGTAATAAGTTACCACAAAATAAACATTCAGTGACTGAAGGCTATAATATTAGTTTTTGGCAACATTACTATTTGCAGTGATAGATGAGAAATAACTGCTTACGCTAACATGTTGAAAATTCATTTCATTTTGAACACAGTGAAATTTATCTCCGTCAACATAATATTATCCATCACTTAGTACCTCTTTAATAATGCAGCAACTAATCAGGTTAGTTCAATTTACTGAGAAAATAGGTCTAAGAACATAACATTTAAGATTCTTTACTTCGGCTACTATTGAAAGTTTAAGACATCAAAGCTGTTACTTTTTAAATAATTTTTCAGAATATCACTGCATTTGAAATTATAAAAAACAATACAACAATGAATTTAAATTATTAATAACAGAACTGGACATACGAGTGTGAGACGTTATAAGTTTTCGGTGACTCTGATTTTTATGATCAGTTGTGTGATTATGGTTTAAATCACTACTAAATGCATCAGTGTTGTAAGTTATGATAATGCACATTGATAAAATGTAAGTAATGAAGTTCCATTCTCATAGAAAGCAAATGTCGGTATCTTAGTCTTAAAACTGGCAACAGCCAGTTTTATTGCATTTTAACTATTTAAGGCATTACTTAATACATTTAATGACTTCATAAAATCAATTATTATAAAGTACGTGGAAGCAGTTTGCGTTTATTTAATCTAAATAAATCAGTGTTCAGCAACATCAGTATTTACCACACTTTGTTTTTTTCATAAAATAATGCTTTTACTTAGGATAGCAACTTGTTTATTAGTGTCTCAACGGACAACATGAAGAAGCTCAAACTCCAAATAAAACACTTTAAAAACTCTTTATTAAAAATAAAAACTCCATTTCAATAGCAATTATTTATAATAATGGAATCAGCATTCACTTCATTTTAGTTGACTTGCGGTTATAGAGCTGAAACATACTTCTTTCAAAATTTTAATGAATAAACTTCAATTTTTGAATGTTAATAACTTTGATTCATTTGATTCGAACCATAATTATTGGAACTACTAGTCAATAGTTTAAAACTATAATTAAAAAGCTTTCTAATAGTAGACTGTATTTACATGTCCCCAGAGATCCAACCTCTTAGATTTATAACAGCAGCAGGATAATATCAATCAAATATGATTGATAATATCCAATAATCATATTGATTGATTATTGGATACTATCAATCAGACATATTGATTGATTTATTACATATATATTGATTGAGTACAAAATAGTTCTGTTCGGAAGACTACATCTTTGTTACTAAATAAGACTAATACTTCATTTATAAATATTCACTTTACTGTAAGTTATAGAGGAAATGGATATAATGGCTTGTATAAGTTTAAATTTTGTTAAGATAAAATAAGTGGAATTTTTTTCCGAGTTTTCGTCTAACACTAAATTTTCTTTTTTTGAAATTTATTATTATTTCTTTGAATGATATATTTTATTTGACTCCTAAAGAGATGAGTTGTCCCTGAAAGTGTGTGTGATGGAGTATACGCTTAATTCAACAAATTATGATTTACTCAAATTTTGATGTAAAAAAGTTTGAAAACTATAATAAGTTAAACAAATTATACAAGCAATTTTGATTTCCTGTTCAGGAAAAAGGTGTCGTTTCCATTAATTGTGAACTAATTCTTGAAGAAACAATAATTAATCATGAAAAACTATATTTTAAATATTTAAAAAGGTGCATTAGAATGAACATGTGTATTAAAATAATGAAAATTTAAACAAAGTAACAATCACAATTTCATATGGGTGCATAAATAAAATAAATTCAAAGAAAGTACCTTATTAGTAAGAAACTTAAGGAGCCTTATGAAAAATTTTTGTATAAAAAATAATCTGAATTAATAAATTGCAGATATAACAAAATAATCTGCGATTTATATGAATGTTATGAATGTTTCTTAAATTCAGAAGTGGTTTTAATTCAGATTTTAATTAAATCAAATATATTTGGTATTATTTTTAATTCGATTCTGCTTGTTTTGATTATTTATTTTTAATGATAACATCATTAAATAAAATTAATAATTTTTTTTTGAAAATTATACCTTAAATTTGATCTTTTAAAATTCTGTCAGTTGTTTAGTAATTTAATTTAATATTTGAAAAAATATTTATAACCTGAACTAAATATGACTGAAAATGACATCTAAGGAAAACTTAGAATTTTTTTATCCATTTTATGATAAGCCAAAGACAGTTATTTTTCGAAAAGGAAAACTAACTTCAGAGACATAGGAAGTAAAAATCTATAAAAATGCAATCATTGCATTTTTATAGATTTTTATTCTGTCTGTGAAAGACTGTAATTTTTTAAATTAAGTACTAAATATTGGGATTAAAATCTTAAAAATGTTATGATTGAAACTTAGGAAAAAACTCAGGAGTACTTTTCTGATAGAGTACTTTAAGGCTTAAAAATGAACATATTAAAAATAATATATAGAAATTGAATTAAAAATTTATTAAAAAATAATATTTGAAAATAATAAAAGGGAATGAATTTTAAAAAGTCTGAAAATACAAATAAAGCAGACTTAGATTTTTGAAGAAAATACAAAGAGTGAAAGGAAATTTATTTTTATTGTCTTCAACTTACAACAATTCGTATCCTATTAAAGTTACAAAAGTTTTTAAAAAAGTAGAAATCTCAAGAATAATGATTTTCAGAGATTTAATTCATGCCCTTTTTCATCAAGAAAGTGATGTAAGAAGGAAAATTTTAGGTGTATAACTTTAATTAAAAAAAAATTCAGAAGGAGCTAAATTTGGAGATTAGGGCGAATGAACATTTTACGCTTTATTGTTAGTAAAATCTGCTTCCAGAAGGACTTGTTGGTCCATTGAGATAAAGAAACCAATCTCTTGAATAAAGAACATCAACTTTATCTCTTCTGATCTTATTCAATAGATTACCCAAGACGTCTTTGTGCTATGCAGCTCTGACAATGATATCCGGAATTCCCCATGGGAAACGCAGCAGTCTTCGGAAAAATGTGATTAACGTTGTCATGGGCCATGATTTCTTTGTTCTAATCTTCATTGGCATCAACAACGCCTTTCTAATACTTCATAATTTTCAAGAACAACATCCATACTATAAGATTAGTTAATCATCAAGAGGATTTCATTTACGTTTTTTTTCTGTAAAAATAAAGTCAAATTATTGCAGATTTATTCATTGTTCAAAACCATGACAACACAAAAAAATCCTTATGAAAATTACTTGATAATTAGTTTCGGGTTATTAGCAAGTATCAAGTTTAACAAACTTTGATGAGAAGCCAAGCTTTAAAATAAACTATGGATTGTATGCTGGTCTCATTTATAATTTTATTTGATATTTTATATTCGGCTTCTTTTCAATATGTTACCTTGGGTCTACATTTTAAAAAAGACGGCTAATTAAGTATTTATTTTTCAATTAAAAGGGGCTCAAAATTATTTTAAAAATCCATGCAAGAGTTGTAATCAAACCTATAAACTGTTGTATTGAAAACCAAGAAGGTCAGACACCAGCTAATAAACTACTTTCATAATCAACTACAAATAAATAATTAATATGTATAAAACAAAATAAGTGCTATTATTGTTACTTGTGACACTAGGGGAGAGAAACCAAGACCACACGTAGGGGACTGGGCGAAAGAAGTCAGAAAGAGCATCCTCTATTTTTGAACAGAGCACCCTATACAACGGTTGAAGTACAACTTTGACTCATAGATGGCAGCACCACCTGGGATTTGAAATTTAGAGATAGGAAGCCAAAGAAGACCCAAGGCCTGGTTCCAACTACACCCAGAGGTATTAATTTGGAATAGGAACATGGAGGAGTTATGACCATGACATATTTAATATGCCCCATCGTCATTAATGAACACGACGGATCTTCGAATAAGCCGGGATTCGAATTCACGACCTTCCAGTAACGAGAACGACGCCCTAACTAACCATGACACCACGGCCTACAAAATAAGTAATATACATAAACCCTATTTCAGTAAATTTATTTGTATAAACTATATAGCTTCTAACCATTTTATTAGAAAATAATGAATAATTTTAACTTCACATCTAATAATTGTAAATTATTTATAATGTAAATAATAAATGTATTTCTTTAAAAGATTAAAAAATAGAATTATGGAAAATTAATAGGATATAATGCAATACTATAACCAACACCAAAGTTTAGGTTTTTCTTCTTTCACTCCTCTTTGTAGTTATATAATTTTATAGTAAATTCATATGGTGTATTTATAGTTATTTTGACATAATATATCCTTTATACAAACATTTTATTTCGGTTATATGATGTTTAAAATGTTCTCTTACTTTATGGGGATTAGTTTCCTAAAATTTATTCCAACATAAGTTTTTTCTAAAATTTATTTTCAAATGGAATGCTTGTTAATCATTACCATTAAATTTATCTATCAGAAGTATTGAGACCACTATTATATAGGTTGATAAACTTAAAAAACTTTAATCCCTAAAAGCTTTTTTTTAAAAATTCATTCCAAAACTAGAATTTTTAATCCAAGATATTATTTATAAGAAACTTAAAAATATCCCCATTTATATAACATTCAATGATATAGTTAAATATATTATTAATCACACATTAAAATAATCAGTTAACAAACAAACACACAACACACACACACTCACACACATATATGTTTATATAAAAAGAAAGATAGGTAGATAGAAAATTGTGAATATTATCTATCTAAACATAATTTTTTATTTCTTTTAAGATAGCATAAAAATTCTTTTAAAATTTAAGAGCAGAATGTATGTACCCTTTAAATTTAAAGCATGAATGAATTCACTCTCATGAAAGTAAAGCTGAGTTTTTCTACCAAAGTAAAAAACTAAAAAAAGCAAATTAGAAGTTTATTATACATATCTTCTGGCTTTGGTTTTTGTTGACGCCTGAAATATGTTAATCAGTATTTAACAAACTTATTAAAAAGTAACACTAAATCAAAAATAATAAATGTTAAAAAAAAAAAGGATTTCAAATTTTTTCCCATCTACTAAATAATTCATGAAACTTCTCAGTCAAAGTTTTTCTTACATAAAAAAGCGACACTAAAACGCTTCCAAATTTATTTTAAGGCTTAAAATGTGGAACATCTTAATAAGAATGCTTGCTCCGACAACGCTGAAAAAAATTTAACCGAACCAGGAAACTTCACCTTGGCGACATATTACTAAGAGTACGCGTCATTACCCTTCTAACATAAAAATGTTATTATCTTAAATTTATCAGTATAAAATAGAGACTTTTATTAAGATTCTGTAGAAGCATTAAAGGCTTGGCTTTAAGGAATTTATTAAAAATAATAGTTTCAGTTTTTAAATAAAATATTGTTACTGTGCATGGATTTGAAACAGCTAAAATGAGAATTATGTTAAACTGAACTTTAATGTTAATACTTTAATGCATTTGGTTTTAGAGGTTTGTAGGTTTTATATAATTTAAACAAAATTTTAGAAAAGATATTTAAGTGAAAGTATCCTATAAGAATAAAAATAAAGTAATAATTTCTATACAATAATATGTATTCATATTCAAAGAATGGATTTAATATGACTTGTATATAATTATATATAATTTCATATAAAAATAGGTTAAATGCTTATGAAGTAATTCGATTTTTACTTTTATTTAAAAATTAACTTGGAGTGGGATCTAATTAAGGTTGAGCTATTTTATTTTTAAAAATATTAATAAACTAATAAAATTCGTAAAATATTCGAATGTAGAAATGATTAGTTCTTGAAGCCACCATTCGTCAATATTTTATAAAACACATTTCACAAAAATTCGTGTGACTGGATATATAGTAAAGCTGTTGTTCAAAAATGATCTTTTAAATGAAAGAACCTAGATTT
>JAPDSC010137669.1:0-11643 GCA_026290005.1 Latrodectus geometricus
TTCTGCAGAGTTAGAACTAGTTGTCTCATTATTAGGAAAATTCACAATTAAAGGAGAGAAATCACTGGTTTCATCAGTCAAAACAGGTTCATTTGTAGAATGTATAGGTGATTGATTTAATGGCCTTGCAATAGAGCCTTTATAACAAAGCGGCAAACCAAAGTTGTAAGATAAGGAAGCATTAATACTATTAGTTGAGCTAATAGAACTATGGCAAGGATTAGCAACAGAACTATGAAGGTCTATGTCGTCAATTTTAAAACACTCCTTAGAACAATTTCCATCCTCATACAACATGTTAGACAGGTTCATTTCTTTTTTCAATTTTTGAGTACTGTTAATTGATACAGCTTTTGTGCTATGATTTGTTTTCTGAAATTTTCTTTGAGGTAAAGATGGAGTATTTTCTCTAAGTAAATAATGCATATTATTAGAACCAAATAGATTAACAAAAGATTCCAGACACTCAATTAATATGCAAAGTAAGCCAAGATCAATTAAAATATCAGCAAGTCCCTCCTTGTAAGAAATAATTTTCAATGAGTATATTATTTTACAATGTATATCTTTAAAACTGTCATGACGAAGAGCTTCTACAAGTACCTTTAGGCCATTCTGAGTTGAAATTCCATATTTATCCCACATATGCATGTAATCCAGACAAGAGCACAGACAAAATATAGCAAGTTTGGCTATTTTAAAAGATTTATGATCAGCAGCAGTTTCACAGAAAAGTTTTATAGCACCTAATTTTATTAATTCTTTACAAGAATTTTCAAATTTGATTAAATTACAGAAACATTTCAGAATATGAATTTTAATCTCAATATCATGCTGTGTGTATAAATTGACTAAATTCTTACACAAATCTATTAGCTGTTCTTCTGTGCAGTTTACACTACAGTCAACAGTTAATTCAGCTAATGTTCGTACACTACATAATATCATGGCTTTATCAGGCGAGTTCAATAGCTCAGAGATTTGAACAGTTCCTTCTTCTTGAATCATGCAACGACATTTGCTATCTTTACACAGAATACGAATTGTTCTTAGAGCTGTATATTTAAACTCAATTTTTTCTGTATGCAATAAAAATTTCATTATGTTTGAAATAAGCTCTTTTGCTTGAAATGCTGAGAAATCAATTTCATGATTTGCAATATTTGCAATAGCTCTACATGCTCGGTGTTGAATATCATCGTTGACAAGACTGTTCATAATTCGACTTAAAGCTTTAATTCCATTACAGTTGATAATTTTATGAGCCCAAACCCTATGAAGGCAAGCATCTGCAATTATGCTCAAAGAAATATTAGAAAATTTAGGATGTTCAAGGAGAGAAACTATTACTAGTATAACAGAGTGTTTTTCCAATTCCTTCATTTTGATGAAGCTTCTAACATAATATTTCTTGATAATATGAAGGGCATTTTTTTTCTTTTTAATATCATTGCTCCTTAGCTGTTTAATTAGATCCATAACATCATTCATGATTTGACTGCTAATTTACATTCAAATATCCTAAAATAAATTATATTTTATAATGTAAACAATATTTTGGAGAAGAATGTGTAACATTAAAATATTTTTTAACAATGTAAAAAGTACTATCAAAAACACAAAAAATAAATGTTAAAAAGTTAAATATTAAATAAAATAATGGATTGGACATGATTATGCATCTATCTTTAACACTAAAACTACCGAAAGGGGTCATTTGACCCATTTACCCATTAATTTTGCCGAATAAAAAAAATCCCCGGTATGTTTAGTGTTAAAATAAACAGTAAAAACAAGAATTTTCTCTCACATTTAAACAGGTAAATATATTAGAATTTTCAAAATGGACAAAATTTATTTATAGTGCTAACTAAAAATAATAAAGAATTGATACTATTTATTAAATGATATTCATTACAAAAATTTAAATCTTTCCACTATATTTAAATTATTAAATATAAAATTTACTAATTATTAAATAAAATTATTAAATATTTAAATTTTTTATTATAAATTAAAGCAATTTACAGGTTTTGTTATTGAATTTTATAGTTTTGTAAAATTTAATGATTTCTTTTGGATTTGAGACACAATATAATCATACATTAATTGTTTAACATCAAGGCTTTTATTCAGTTTCCTCATTATTGTAACAATACCATTTGATAAAAAATTTAAATATTAATTATTTTGTGAAAGAAATTTTTATATTTATGCATTTTCTACTTTGATGAATTACTTTCATGATAAATTGAATTCCATAACTATAAATATCACTGATGTTAAAAGTCAATGATATTTAATTAAAAATGCTTATTGATATAAGAGGAAAAAATTTATTTTTCACTAATATTTAATATCTATACATTAGAAAAGATTTAAACGTGTATCAAGCTACCAAACACTCAAATCTATTAAAAATATTAAATCAGATTACATTGAATCATAAAATAATCTAAACTGCAATTTCTCAAGATGTAATGAATGAAGATGAATATAAATTTGTAAGCAATGGCAAACATTACACTCAAAATATGGATAATGAAAAGACAATACATTGTTATTCAAATATAATAAATGGCTTCAGCTAGAGTTCAAACACAAGAAAATGCTTAATTTAGAATTATCAAATAAACTTCAAAATTATTAAATGACTCAAGCAAACAATCAAAATAACTTTATAAAAATTATTCTTATAATGTTTGAATTTCCAATTGCTTCAAAATCTTTTGTACACAAAGAATGATATCTAAAATTTAATAATTCCAGAACAATCAAAAAGCAACTTTTTATATTTTTTGATTGATTGTAGATGCTCAACAGTAATGTTTGGCATTTGAAGACTAATTAAGATAGGTTTTGCAGTTTAAAAAGGATTCCAATGCACTATGAACAGTCATACCAAAAGTGGAAATTGAATCGATGACACGTTGAATTGAAGGCTAGAGCACTAAGCACCTGGATGCCAATTTGGCTCATATTTTTGAAATTCTTAATAACTTATTTACAAAATAACTATAAGAAAACACTCCTATAAAAAGCTTCTTTACAACTCCCTTAAAAATAACTACAATTTTAAATAACACAATATGAATGAATACAAAATTAAAATTAAATAGCTTTATATAACATAGAATTAAAAACTAAGCTTAAAAAAATGGCAAATACAATCATTTTCAACAAGTACCTATGTAACTTGGTTCACAGGTAACGATAAAATGAGTAGCAATTTCCGGATTTGGTACGGCAAATGTTCTTACTTGCTCAAGGGTGCCCGCCATTAAAAATAAAAAAAAATCATTTTCAACAAAAAAATAAGGAAAAAAAAAACGTTTACGAAATACTGTGCTTACTAAGAAATAAAGCCAAAAGTAGATAAATTTTCTAAGATCTTTCAATGCATGAAAATTTTTACGATAACTGCTTAAATCTTAGTTCTTTGAACTCCAAATAAGTAAATGATGTGATTGAGATGATCTTTTGCATTAATCTTTTTATAAAAAAAATAAATGTTAGTGGCACAGAGATAAGACTCAAGAGTAGAGCCCTTTATGGGTTTATCATAGCCAGGTCATAAAACTATGCATTTCAGAATGAAAGATCTCAAGCTGAATTCTAGCCACTGCTAAACAATGGAAGATAGATATGTTTTTATACATGCATCTATTGGAATAGGTGAATAATTTTCCAAACTACCTTACGTGCTACAAGTAAATACATACGGTGAATTTTAGTATGAAAAAATTGTTGGTAAGCAATAAAATTTTAAACAGTTTTATAATAATCTCCACCTAACTGTTTTCCATTACACTAGATCCAAGTACATTATTTAGCTGCATCCTATTTAGACTCATTTTTCTGCCAAAAGCAAAATGGAAAGCAAAATCAACAAATTACAATGGTTTCCTTCCAAAAGGCAAATTTTAAACTGTGTTAATTGAAATCTATAGTTTATCATTCTACAATTACGTTTTGCACACTGGTACCACAGCACTACACAAAATAACCAAACTTAAAATAGGGCTATATTAGTTTTGACAACCCTTGCTTATGAGGTACTACTATTCATCAGTGTTAATGATTTTTAAAAATTGATGTTTACAAATAACATTGCAGTTTGTTATCTCAAATTTGTATTGATGAAATTAGATTTTTAGTTAATTTTAAATTGGACATGTTGAAGATTAGCGCTAATTTAGAAATTTGAATTAACTTAAATCTGAAAACTTAAGATTCTACTTATTATATTTGTGTAGTCTATGTAAGAGTGGTGTGTGAAAACAAAGAAATTTACAAGTATTTTTAATAAAACATAAAAATTAACTTCTCACATAAAACAAGTGATTCAAATTTGTTATTTATTACACTAAGTACCTTAACAGTTAAATTAGATATTGCATACAAATTTGGAAGCATATTTGTGCTGTTTAATTATGAACAAATTAACATAAAAACAATGTTATTTAAATTATTAATTTCAGCCATTGCTCAATTGACTCATACACAGAAGCACTATACAAGATGTTTTCTTAAATTTGAGTGCCATTATTTAACTGATTAAAAACAAAGTATTGCAAAAACCAATAATTTACATTATTAAATTTATTGCAAAATTGTTTATTCCTGTCTGAAAGGATCAAACAGATTTTTTCCTTTAAAAGTGTATGCAATTTGTCAATTAAAATGAAATAAAACAATAAATTTATTGGGCACACATAAAGAACTGTTTTTTCATATTTTTTTATAAACATTTTCTGATATATATTAATATTAACTTTCTAGCATTTTTTCACGAAGCTTGCTGTAATAGGTAAATAAAATATTTGAAATTGTGACATTCAAAATCCAAAATTATATGTAATTCTATAGTTTTGACCAATTCATTATTGTTTTTTCTGTCACTAACCAGTCCACTAAAGTAGAATTCTCTTATCTTTCAATTGACAATACTGAATACCACTCAAATCTATCTTTTATAAATGAAAATCTTGTATCCGTTACAATATGTAAACATGTTGTCATAAAACTTTTGTTAGCTAAAAAATTAAAATTCAATTATCCTGGAAATAGAAATTATATAGATTATAATAAGTATATTAAATACATCATTTTGTAAATGTTCAAGATTTTAAAATTTATAATATAAATGTGTCTCATATTTATATTGTAAAAATTTTATGCAACTAAATTTAACAATTCATCCTTTATTCCCAGCTTGTAAAATTTGCACTTTAATAAAGCATTAAAAGGGATGAATTGCTTTTAATGTCCATAATTCAAAAATATTTTGAAATCAGTATCAACTTTTGAAATTGTAAGCAATTGTTAACTGCAAATAAAAATTAAATATCACATAACTCATATCATTTTACAAATAGCAGCTTCTGTTTTAAAAAATAATACATGCATACATAAGCATTTCAAGAAATAGAATGTTGAACTCTTATCAGAGAGCTAAAGCCAAGTGTCTACATTAAATGTTATTAATTTTAAATTACAAATTCAAAATTTAAAACACTACTTGAAACAATAGTTTTATCATAGGGAGATTTACTTATCAATAATTTATTTCTATCCATATAACTATTCTTTATACATAAAGATTGAATCAACAAGACTTATGGTTTAAAAATTATCGAAGTCATTATATTGATATCCTCATTTAAAGTGAGAGAATCATAATAATGGGAAGGTCAACTTATGAATATTTAACCTTATAGTCTAAATAGAAAATAATGAAAGATCTTGGAATAGAAAATTATGATTGTGATACAAATATCAAACAAAATAAATTTCTGAGCCACTTGTATATTAAAATGGTAAGTTAAGAAGTAACAGCAGAGTAAATAATTAAATTCATAAATATCACAAGAATTTACAATTTACTCAGTATTTATGTTCAGACAGAACACAGCATTAAGCTGTTAATCTATTCATAATTTAATTAAGCATACTTGATATTTGACTGAATTTAAACAAACAAAAGCTGTTAAAATTTTGATTCCTTAAAATATAAGACATGTCTTTCCTTTGCTAATAACTTATTACATCCCTGTGGCACATATTTTCCATTATTTCTGATCCAGGGCTACTTCTCTGGTCAGTCCTAAATAATCTGGTCATCATATCACTTGTCTTGCTAACTGTGGCCATGAGGAAAACTGTGTTTGTTAAAGAGTATTTGCAATCAAATTGGGAACGATAATAACAAGAGACTACCAAAGTTGCGATCATTTCAAGTGAAGAAAAATGGCTCAAACTGTTTGGGAGCTGCTATTGGTTATCCTTGAAGTGACCAATCTGATGAAGATTGTTGAATATGTTCTCTGCTTACCTGAGACATCAGCAGCAGTAGAGTTTTTAATTATTTATTTTATTTATTTTTTTTTTTTTATGAACAATGCATGGATTGATGATAAAGGGTTGGTGATTAGCTATGGTTAACAGATTAGCAAGTGAAGATTATTACAAGATTAAAACTCTAGAGACTTTCTAAAAAATGCTCTAACCAATTTAAGTAATACTTAACATTGGTTAGAGCATTTTTTATTATTATTGTAAGTGTATAATATTTATTTTACAATTGCTCGAATTGTAGAATAAATAATATATTATACAATTATTATTTTATAATTGTATAATATATTATTTATTTATAAAAAATAAATAATATAGAACTATTTTCTCGAATTATATTCCTCATTTAAAATAGTTCTTCTTAAGTAACTTATAAGTATTAATAAGTAAAAAAAACTTTTAAATTTATATGCTTCTTGTTTATTGCCACTAGTATATGCTGCTAATCAATAATCATTTATTCATAACACATAAACTATGCTCTAAAACACTCTAACAACTTGCCAAGGATATGTGCCCTTGAATACTTGCTTGAGGGAGTGAGTGTATTCTGATATCTGTATTAAATATTTAAGAAATCTGGCAAGTAAAATTATAAATATATCTATTTTTGATTATTGTGTACATATCCACCTTTCGGCTGTATCCCAGTGTACGGTACGCTATTTTTATACAATTAATATAATTATACAATATACAATTAATATAATTATATAATATAAAATTATATTATTTTATAGAAATAATATAATTTTATACAATATTATATACAATTAATAATAATTGTACCGTTGTATATATGCGTACCGTACAAGGAGCGTACCGTTCACTGGGAATTAACCCAACTTTCTTTATCTTAAGTAATTATCAATCTTCTAGAATCTAAAATTATTACTTTTATTCATTTAAATTAAAATCATATTATAAAAAAACAGCAATTCTAACACTTAAACTTCTAATTTCATTTTGTTATAACTACGAAAATAAATTTCAAATTGAAATATATAGAATTAAATCAAGCTAACATCTTCTATTCTTGCCCACAACTAGCTGTTTATTTAAATTTGACACAGATACAAATAATCATAGTTTATAAATATTCAATGATTAATATACTTTATAATTATATAAGAATAATATGTAGAAAAACTTATAAACAATTTTAATTTTCCACAACTAACAGACCAAACAACTAATAACATATATACCTATGACTAACACAAATTGATAGGAACAGCGAGCTATTCTGTAGTTTGGGTTAAGTTATGGCAGGGCTGTTTTTTGGAGCTTTTATGCTTAATAAGCACAATACAGATAAACGACCATGTAGATGCACTTGACGACACACAAATAATCAATTGATATTAATGTGATGGATTGATACTTTTGATTGCTCATGATTTGAATGGACGCAAAGTGTCATCGCTAGTACCACGTAGCGTTTTTAAAAATAATCCTCAGACGAAATAATTTTTTTCATCAATAGTGAAAGAAAAAATTTAATCTGCTAAAAATCAAATACTTTTTTGGAAGTTTCAATAAAAATGACAATATTTTTATATCGTAGACGCTCGTTTTTTCGAATACTTAGGGACTGGTAAAACAGTTCGTAAAATAGAAAAATAATGTACCAGATTATTAAGATATAACTTTTTTATTAAATTATTTTTTCAATATAAATAAAGTACTACAGTACACACTCATTCTTTTATGAACTCCCAGGGACAGTAGAGACAGGCGAAACTGTTTTTTCTTTATAAATAAAATGCTATTAGAAAGAATTATTTAGAATGTAACACATTATTTGAAGAAACACATTCAAAATAAGAAAAAAAAATACTTTCATTTTATTGATTGCACTTCACCAAACAATTTTCTAAAGCTCATACCATATCTTGTTTTAAACTTTTGGAGCCAACAGTCTGATGCTTTGAAATTTTTTATGTTCAGCTTCATACCAAAGCAGTTGAATTTCTCTTTAATTACATTACCATCAATAGGAATGTTGATTTCTGTCATTTTTGTCAACCAAGGAAGCAAAGTTTTGGTTAAATTGTGATTTAGATCCCCGTCCTCACCAACTCGCGAATTTGAAGCGCTTTTTTGCGCATAGTCATTAACTACTTCTTTGTTTTAGCCTTTTCATTGGTCACTAATTAAGTTTCACTTAATTAGCGATATAAATAAATAGCGATATAATTTTCGCCATGGCATCGGCGTTTTTGAAAACGCACCAAGCAGGGGACCCAATGCACATTTTCACCAAAGTTTTTTTTTATATTAAAGAGGCTTTGCTTCTCTACAATAATTTTGAAAGGGGGGTTTCTTACTTTTTCAGATTTTTTTTCCGAGTTTTTAAGATTATAGAGGATGCTCTTTGGAATTAATATTTTCTGCCAATTTTTGTCTTCAATATTTTTTCGTCTACATTCAGAATTTTTTTATTTCAATTGATAAACACATTCGTATATTCAACTGCGGATAATCCTCAATGGAATCGGCTCATTCTATCTTGACAAATAAAATCTCATGAAGTAAGTAAGTCAAATAAAACGAAGCTAACGACAGGAAAAGAGAAGAAAAAAAATGTTAAAGAGTGTTTCCCCTTTCTATGTTCTAACGTACGGGAAGGGGAGAAGAATTTTTTTGTCTCCCTTACACCAGCACTAGCCGGAAACGGAAACTATCGGCGAAGGCGAATTCACCCGAAAAACTGACGCTGGCAAAGACGGGTGAAGGAATGACGTCAGCAAACGTCACAAAATAGGTGTTCCGAGGGACACTTTGTATTCAAGAAAGTTAGATCTGGCAGATATCCGGCGACAACGAGAATTTTATTTACATGTTTTCGCTTACTAACCTTTGTTCTTGCATATTTTATTTATATATATATATGTTACTGTGAATGACCGAAATCGCAGAATGTCGACATTCACCGGTGATAGAATATGATCATAACCACAGAATTACTATTCCACAACAATTTGGATTTAGGAGAAACCTCTCCACTACACATCAGCTCCTTAGAGCAGTCGAGAAAATTTCTGAAGGAATTTCTCAAAAAAAATCCACTGGCGGAATCTTTCTCGATATTGAGAAAGCTTTTGACAGAGTATGGCATTATGGCTTAATTTTCAAACTTATAAAATATAAATTTCCGTTTCCAATGATTAAACTAATAAATAACTACCTCTCCAACAGAAGATTTGCTGTCAAGCTTAATAATACCATGTCCAATGATAAGCCCATTTATGCAGGCGTCCCACAGGGATCACTGCTAGGTCCATTTCTTTTTAATATATATATTAATGACATCCCACAACATAAAAACACCATGCTCTGTCTTTTTGCCGACGACACGGCAATTCTTTCTACCAGCTCAAGCCACTTGAAAATTCATTCAAATCTCACTGAACACCTAACGGTCATAGAAGAATGGCTAAAGGTCTGGAAAATTAAAATCAATCCAACTAAATCTCAAGCGGTTCTCTTTACAAGGAAGAGAACGCATTGCCCACAAATCAATTTAGGTGGATACAATATCCCCTGGACCAATAAGGTCGATTACTTAGGCCTCACGATAGACTCCAAATTAACGTGGAAACATCACATCAATAAAATTAAAAATAAATTCATCACGGGAAGGAAAACTCTTTATCCACTTATGGCATACAGCTCAAAGCTTTCACTACCCAATAAATTATTAATCTATAAAGCCTACTTGAGACCAATTATCACATATGCAGCACCAATTTGGGGCGGGGCTGTAGAAGCTAATCTTAAAATACTGGAAGCTCAACAAAGCAAATTGCTCAGATTAATCATGCAATCCGTTTATTACATTAGGAATGAACAAATTAGAAAAAACCTTGGCATGCTAACGCTAGTTAACTATATAAAATATCTATCATTTAGATTTTATGACAAACTTTACCAAATTTCTAATACGGAAATCCAAAAAATTGATAAATACAACCCATATCAATTAATTAATTTTCATAGACCAAGAGCTGTACTGAGGCTTAAACCACAAACAAATCTTTCGATCCACTTCCCTAAATGTCCAATGGGAATGAAAAAATCAAAATAAGTAAACATTTCATAATCTGAAATAATTGCTGCCATTCAACTCCACAAATTCTTCTCTCGAGTTTCGGAATGCTTACAAACAAACCTTGTAATTGGACATGATCGTGCCTTTTTTTTTTTAAATAACAGGAGTGGTATACTTACTTAGTCCCTCACTTATTACATTCCTTTTACTACTGTCATAATCTTTTTCTTAATCACACACTTTGTAGATAGTTATTTCTCCGTCTTAACTTCTATATATATTTATATAAAAAATGTTGTTATATATGTGTATATATATGATTTTTTTGGGGGGCATATATAATTTATATGTGTATAATTAATAAAATTTATTAAGAAAATCTCAAACAAACAATTAAATAAATTTGATTGTTTTATCATGTACAACTGTATTAATCAAGAATTTTGTTTTCTTAATGTTTATATGTAAATAATTGTATTCGTATAAATATTTTGCTTCTGTAAATTATTCTTTTGGTTTAAATATATAAATCAATAAATTGAATCTTTCTAATTTTTTATTACAAATATTCACTGCCATGTATTGTACAATCCCTTGGGAGTACTTACTATTCCTTGAGTTAAAATTATTGTATAAAATTTATTTGTGTGTGCTAGAACTGTCTATTTGTTATGCAGATTAATTTTAGGCTCCAATCAATTTCACTATAAAATCAAGGTAAATGGCCCAGTGGCTACAA
Source organism: Latrodectus geometricus (assembly GCA_026290005.1). NCBI lineage: Eukaryota > Metazoa > Arthropoda > Arachnida > Araneae > Theridiidae > Latrodectus > Latrodectus geometricus. Next base: position 11,151 of record JAPDSC010137669.1, read on the forward strand.
ACCTAACAAACCTTAGACCTACTTAACTTCTTTTTTATCTTAAAACAAACAATAAAATTTGTAAATAGATGTAAATATTTAGAATATAATTATAGGTTGATAAAGCCACAAGCATTGACCTGATCAAAAGGTATATGTAAATACAAATCTGGTCTGAAAAATCTCTTTTAATGGAGTGCAGTTTTCAAGCTATAAGCAACCGGAAAATCTTAAAAGTTTTAGATTCAATATTGTACTTTTTGAAATTAGACACATGATATGTATATAACTCTAGTGAATTACGCAATGGATGAGTATTAAAGTTATAGCTTTTCACTAAAGACGTACGTATGGCAAATTGTATTACTCTAAATATACAACTTATCTAATATTATATTGAAATGATTTTAATAAATCCAAATTAAAAACATTTATAAAAATATATACTGCAGGGTATTACTATGATATTAACCCATTCCCTGCCATGGGCCCCATTTGGGGATCACGAAAATTT
>JAPDSC010137674.1:0-11593 GCA_026290005.1 Latrodectus geometricus
TATATTATACTAGAAATAACAAGTGATTAAATTTTCAAAAAATTTGGCTGGATAGATCCTGAGAAATAAGTACCCAGAACAACCACCTCCGGCAGTAATAACAGCCGTTATACGCCTGGGCATTGAGTCAAACAGAGATTGGATTGCATGTACAAGTACAGATGCCCATCCAGCTTCAACATGATGCCACAGTTCATCAACCGTATGGGGCGTTTGGTGACGAGCCAGTCGTTCGGCAACCATTGACCAGACGTTTTCTATTGGGGAAAGATCAGGAGAACGTGCTGGCCAGGGCAACAGCCGAACATGTTCCGTATCAAGGAAGGTCCGTACAATACCGGCACCATGCGGTCGGGCATTATCCTGCTGAAACGTAGGGTTTCGCAGGGCTCGAATAAAGGGTAGAGCCACGGGTCGTAAAACATCAGAAATGTAACGTGCACTGTTCAAAACACCGTCAATGCGAACAAGAGGTGACCGAGACGTGTATCCAATGGCACCCCATACGATGACGAATGACAATATGTATGACGATGACGAATGCACGCTGCCAGTGTGCGTTCACCACGATGCCACCAAACACGGAGGCGACCATCATGATGCTGTACACAGAACCTTTATTCATCTGAAAAGATGACGTTTCGCCATTCGTGCGCCCAGGTTTGTTGTTGATCACACCATTGAAGGCGCTCTTGTCTATGACGCAGCGTCAAGGGAAGCCACAGCCATGGTCTCCGAGTTGAGAGTCCATGCTTCTGCAAACGTCGTCGAACTGTTCGTGCAGACACTTTTTGTCTTCCAAACGACCCCGTTTCTTGACTCACGGCTGGTGACGTGGTTGCACGATCCATTACGGTATTGGGGATAATATGACTGTCTTCTCGGCTGCTAGTGATAGATGGCCGTTGAGATCCCGCATGGCGTTCCGTATTACCGTCCTGAACCCATCGATTCCATATTCTGCTAACAGTCATTGCATCTCGACCGACGCGAGCAGCAATACTGCGATAAGATAAACCGCAATCCCGGTACGGTACGATTCGACTTTTATCAAAGTCAGAAACGTTCTGGTATGCATTTCTCCTTCTTACACGAAGCATCACAACAACTTTTCACCAGGCAACAACATTCAAATGCAATGTGTGTATGAGGAACCGGCTGAACAATTTCCTCATTTAAACACAATGTAGGTGTCTGCTTTGTCTGAATGCGCTGAAAAGCTAATCATTTGCATATCACAGCACCTTTTTCCTTTCGTATAAATTTCACGTCTGTTGCATGTTGCCTTCTTGGTGTAGCAATTTTAATGGCCAGTAGTGTATTAACAAGAATGGTTAATTTTTTAAACTATTCTGAAATAGATTTAAACAATGTAGTATAATCAGTTGTATGTTCGAAGTTATATTTAAATATGTTAAATCATAGGTCACTGTTCAAGCTTTAATGATTATAGTAAAATTCAGATTAAATGAATATGGAATAGCAATGCTAATTATTATACTTAATTCAATCTTTTAAATTGGAAATTATTAAAAATAAGTGAAAAACAATATTAATGTGGAAATCACTAAATATCTATTCCTGTTAGGTATTTTGTTCCATACTTACATATAATTGTGATTTTTACAAAAGTGTTTTTAAAAAGATTTTCTTTTATATTTTTAATATACATTTAGCAAACCAAGTCTGATAGCATTCACGAATAATGACTTCCATTGAAAACATACGAATCATTATTAAGGAAAATAATGTTTTGGGAAAATAATATTTACCCCTATTTTATTGATACTTATTATTTATTTAGTTTTATTGAAAACATTGTTTTATATCACGAAATTAAATCCCAAGCACAGATCATCTAAAAGCAAGTCAAATGAGATGTGGAACATTCAAGAATTCTCTTTAGTTATGAAGCAATGCTTTTAATTATTAAATATTTCAATTATTTATATTTCAATATTAATATTGAAATATAATTGATTCGATATTTATAAATATTGAAATTACATATAATTTTATAAGTGTTCGGATTTTTTCATACTGATGATGTATTGGGAGAACTGGAAACATGTTCGCTTAGGTAGGTACAGGAAAAAATTTTTTCTTTCAAATTTAAAAAAAGTTATTAGTATCATTATTTTTTAAAACAAAAATCGTACTGGGAATTTAGAAAGAAAGCAGTATCTGATTCAAATACACATTTTTAGTCTCAGCGGTTATAGGTAGATCATAATTTTAAAAATAACTAAACCATTCCTTAAAGAAATAAAGTTTCTGAATTCTCTGCATCCCATTATAATTAACTTTACAATGAATTCTAATCACTCTTAATAACAGTTTATATTATTTACAAACATAATAGTTAAGTTTTTGAAAAGGAACAAATGGTAGATCTTAAATTAACTGAAAATCTACATCCTGATATAAATTTCATAATCTTTATCATTCTAGTTTTAATTCCTGATAAAAGTTTAGAGGACGCAATGAATAGAGTTTCTATTCATATAGCTAAATGTTTGAGCAGATTTATGCTTAAAATTCTAATAGCTTGAAACAAATATTTTAATATGTACTTCAGCAGTAAAATAGAGCAGCTTGATTTTCAAGTAGAAATCTGTACTTTGGTTCTCTTTTTTTCTAGAAATTTAAAGTCTCAAAAGAGACTAAAAATATATTTTTATTTTATAACTAAGCTATTAAGAGATGGCAAAAATTCTTTGTAGTTTTGTATATTTTATACTGTATTCAGAGATCTTTATTCTTTTAAACTTTTATCTTAATTTGTTGATGAAAAATGCTTTTAAAAATAAAATGCTCTGATTCACATAAAGAAGAAGGAATCAAATTACAAGATTTATTCGAAGTTCATTTTTTCACATTTTTAAAAATGGTTTTTATATTTACAAATCATTTAAAATTATTTCAAGATGTAAAAACATAAACACAATTAGTTCCTTTGGGAGTACACTTTTTTGTATCTTGGTAATTTTACCTCAGGTTATTTCCAATGGGCATTTTTACCTTTTCTGCTGGAAATTTCATTTTGTAATATAATAAATTAAAAAAAGTTAAAACCGTTTTCACATCAAATTTTTAAATAAAAAATTATTTTGTTTTTTGTTTATTCATAAAATACTTTTGTAATGCTGTTTTTCGTAAAATTTGATGATTATAATGGATTTATTTCTTAAAAAGACCATTTTATGTGATTTCTTTTTCGAAAGTAACAGTAATTGTTTGGTTTTAAGTTTAAGTATAGAAGTTTTTGAATTACATTAAAGGGAACAACTGTTTCACTATTATAAGCAAATGTATTTAATTAATAGAAAAAAATAATAAAACTGAATTAAATGTCAACTCACAAGGTCTTAAATGTGTGAAAATAAAGAAAATTAAAAAAAATAAATAAAAGCAACATATCAGTTCTCATAGTTGTAAAAATTTTTCTAATAGAGTGTCTATGATTTATATATTGTATCTCTTTATAAATAGTTTCAAAATTAGTAGTAATTTTAGGTAATTAGTCTTTTTCAATTTGGTTAACATACTTTTTGATAAATTCAGTTCGCAGAATTTTTCATCTTAAATTTTAAGAAATTGAATAAATCGAAATAAAGAAAGAAAATAGAGAAAAATATGAAACACATATTCATTGATCTATATTTTGAAACAAAATGTACATAATTTACAAGTACAGTTTTGATTTGATTACTAACAAAACAAGTTGCTAAGCAAAGTCATTCCGTATAAACACTGATGGATTTTGTTTTTAAGATTGTTAAGCAATGTCTTATCGGTATTTCTCAGCTATGATAAATGCTTATTTTATACATTTTCTTTAAGTTTTATGTTTCTTACACTATTTCTATATATCAGTTGATTCAGTTTTTGTTCTACAAAAGGATTCTAATTGATTTTTATACAGTGAGTGTTATCAAATTCTGGACAAATTTTAAAATATGTTCATAAGTAAAAATGAATTTTTCAATAAAATTATTGAATTTTTATTCTTTATGAAGTCTATAATTAGAAAGAAAAATATACTTCTTAATGACTTGTTTTGGGAAGCATTTTATACCTTGCTTATAAATATAGTTTTACTACACAAAATTTAATTCTTTTCTTAAAACTTTCGTAAGTAATAACGTTTTCGTAATTCTTTTTTACATTTATATTACAATGATTCATTGTACTATATTTCATTATAATGCAATGAATAATAATTAAAAAGATTTGAGGAAGTTTATTTATCACATATTATTGTCAAACATTTTTTGAACCAGTACCTGCAGTTCTGAGTCATTTTTCTTCTTTTCTGAGTCATATTTTCTACTATTTACAGGTTAATATCTTGTAAACATTTTATGAGTGCTAATAATTTTTTTTCTTAGTTTAAAAATGTCGTATATTATTAAAATCTCTTTATTGTATACATACTTAAATAATAGTACTTAAATATAACTTTTAGATAAAATCTAGGCCTGTTTACTCTAAATTATAAAAAAAAAAAAGTTAAAACTACACTTATGTGAGACAGTATGATTTACCAAGTTGGCATTCACAAGTAGAAATATTTACCATGTATTTATCTTCTGTAAGACTTAATAAAAATTAAATGCAGTTTTTCATGCATCTTTCATATACTTATGCTAAATATTATACTCATGAAAAACTAAATAAAATTATTTTTATTTTGTTTTCACAATTTTTGCAAAATATTAAACTTAAATCAGCGCATTCATCAAAAACCAATCAAAACGAAAATGTATGATGTGCACTTGATATTTTCCTCTTATATTCATTCTGCATTGCGCATATAAATAATAACATATGCTATTTTCTGTGTTAAAGTAACTAGCCGTTATCTCTACGAAGTAAATATTAGTGGGATACTCTTAATAAGAATCTAGTCTCAAATTAGTTAATAAATAGTTGACTTACATCATATCATATGATATAAGTGAATAAATAAAATATTCTAAGATGCTGTAAATGCAGGCCTCAGAATACACTTTACGTCCTATAAAATAGCTCATTCGAAACACTGCCTAGAAAATCTCATTAAAGGAGAACGCATAATTGCTCAATAAATTTAGATAAAGTAAGGTGTGCTCGTAAAAAGGATTAGCCAATAACAATGGCTGCGCTTAATTTCCGCACACGAATTTCCATTCTTTGAGGTCTATAAAACGTCCCAAATCATGACTAATGAACAAACGATGCAATTTAACAGGTTAACATACTTTGCAAGGACTGCCTCTGTTATTAGAAGGGAATGCTCTACTTCTGAAACCTGATTTAGAACAGCGGAACTTGAGGCTGAATGAAATCTTAAATAACATGAAACTATATTGACATTTAGAAGGGTTAATTATAATTAGATGTAGAGGTGGTATGTGATTATAAGTTGGGTTTTAATTATTTAGTGAAATTGTGTAAGAGGAGACCCTAACTTAATGACACGACATGGGTTTAAACATAGTGTTTTAAATGAATTGCATTTTTATAAGAAAATTTTTTAATCAGTTGCTTAATATTTTCAGTTTCAAACTAAAGACTAGAGAGCATTCAGTATTCATATAAATTGAGTTGTTTCGAATTCAGACGATAATAGTATATTCAAATGAAATAATGTAAATAAATTATATGTAATTTTTAACAAATCGTTTTATTTAATATTCATAAAGATTTGTTCGAAAACTATTTTAATGATATTTTACTTTCATTATCTTTATTTAAAAGCCATTATAAGGTATCATTTTATCCTAAAAAATTAACTTCATAGCAGAAATACATAGTTTACTTTGTACAAGCGAATATTCTAAATTAAATTTATGTTTCTTAAAAGTAATTAAATGTGTGAATTTTATCTTTCTTTATTCATTCAAAAATATCTTATGGAGTACATAAAATGTGTAATTTATATTGCACATATATAATCGCACTTCAAATATAAACTTGATCAGGAGTATATTTCATACAAATAATTAAATGACTTAAATACAACTTTTTTATCATTAAAAATGTTCTTTCAGAAATTTTCGCCATACTTAATTTATATTACGTATATACAATCACTCTTAAAAAATGTAAACTTAATTAGATAATATTTTGTAAGTTTTTAAAATACACAGATAATATATACAAAAGTAAAAAATATAAAAAAATCTACTGAAAGAACTATTGAACTATTTAATATCATAATTGTTAAAAATCAAATGGAATTTCTATTATAAAATATTCAATACTTTTTTATTTTTAACTTATTTGTTTAGTTATTCATCCGTCTTCTTTCAACTGATAAAAATTATATCATTCAATAGTTTTCCTTGGAAAGGAATCAGTCTTCATGGATAATAATAACATTTTAATAAATGCATTATTTTAGCTTCCATGACTAGAGAATTAAAGTTCTTGTCATAAGACATTGCTTATAAAAGAAATGAATTTTAAATATGTATAAAATGGATCAATTAACGTGAAACTGTGAAAATAAATTTATGCGCTTATTAACCGTATTCATTTAAAAAGTATTTAGGTCAATACATTTTAAAAGAAATTCTTAATTTTAATAAGACTTAAGAAAATTTTAAATATGAATGTATAAAATAGCTTAAACTAAGAATAAAAATGTATTAATTAAGAAAATTTTGACTCAATAAAAAGTACGTGCTTAGATTTATAAAATAAAAACTACTGTTAATGTGTGTGAAGGAATGAAATGTGAAGTAAATAAATTTCCATGACATTTGCAGAAAATTAAATTAAATACTAGCTTTCATTCAAAATCTGATTTGTGAATTATGTATAATAAACTACGAAAGATCTCTAAAAGATAATAAAAAAAGATCTACAAGGAAATACAAGCCGCTTACTTTAAAAATGATGGTTCTTGAAAGTCGAAATTATAATGAAATGGATAAAATAATGGTTCTTTCTAAGAAAAAAATTCCTTTACTAATATAAATAAATAACAAAATAAATCAAATAACCTTAGCTTTTTATAAGCATTTAGCATTCTGTTTTCAAAGATGAAACATTATTGCAAAAGAAGAACAATAATAGCAATTACCATACATTTATTTGTCCAATGGTATTCTAGTTACAGTTATTTAAATTTAAATAAACCTCAGGAAAGGCAAAGAACAAATGAACAATGAATAAGGTTAGATGCATCTGTTTATTGCTTTTATTTGAGGCTGAATAAATTTATCAAATAAGATAAATTTGCCTTTTTCATTCAAATTATGTTTGTTTGAAATTCGTCATGAAATAAATGTTATCGGAGATATTTTAAATTATAGAATCAAATATTAAACATTAAATCAAAAAATATTAAGGTATGTAATGATTTTCTAAAACAGCCAATTTAAAAACTTTTTATAAAATAAATTTATTAAGTATAAAAATCCAAATCCCAATTTAAATATGTGACTACAATAAACTAATTTTGAATGCGATGAAAAGATTTTAAAATACTTAGGCATTATTGTATTATAAATGATGCTAAAATTCGTTTCATTTATATAATACACTCGCGTACACCCACTAAAATTGAATTGAATACTTTAATGGTTCTTATGAAGAATTTATTTTAAAGTTCTCCCTTGTATAAAGTTTCTGTTCTCTTATTTTTATAAATTATAAAAATTCTGTTAATCAACAGTTTTGCAGGTAATAGTAACTTGATTTTAATAAATTCATGGTTTTAACTTACATATGATTAGGGAATTAAATTTCTTGTAATTAAATAGTGCCTATAAAAAAGCAAATTTTAAATATGTTTTACATGTCTCTATTATAGGTAAAAACGTATGCACTTATAGTTCATACTTTCAAACTTTTAAATACTGTAAAAGTTTGTTTTTAATTAAAAACTTTCTTTTAATTGTTTTATATTTCCCAAATCTTTTAATAATTTTTGTTAATATTTGAGCATATTTAAATTTTATTTTTTTCAGGCAACTTATTATTTTAAAACTAGAAACTTCAAATTTGTAGAAGAAGATAGATGAAGTAAAGTGTAGATATGCAAAAAAAAAAAAAAAAAAAAAAAAAAAAAAAAAAAAAAAAAACTTTGCATTTAATTAATTCATAACTTTTTGATAGAATTTTTATTCTATTAGGATTTTAAGAGAGAATATTTTTAACTTTTTAAACAGAAAAATGCTCCAGTTATTTTCCATAATATCCGTAACCGATACGAAAACTTTAGATTTGTGTGTCATAAAGGTATTTGCCTACTGAATACGGTTGATCGAGAAAATTATGATATCATTTACAAACGGGCTAGTAAAACAATATTTTAATTTACCTCATTTATTTTTTTTACTGTAATATTCTGAAAGCAAAAATCGAATTTAAAATACATTAGGCATGATTACTGCCAATGAAATACCAATGTCTGTTGATGCAGAAATTTTATTACTATCTATTTAAATGCTGCGAAAAGTATTAAAAATTTATGTTTGTTTTTGATTTTATAAATGAAATTAATATATACTGACATAAATTTTGTGAAATATTGTATATATTAAATTCCATGTAAATTTATCTAATGAACACACACACCCGCACATCCACGCACTCCCACACATATATATGTATGTAATAAATACACCCACATGTACAGATGTATACAATAATAAATGTATGCTGTGAATTTGAACTTTTCTAAAATTCAATAGAAATTTGTTTTCAATATTATAAGTTACAGTGTATAAATAATTTATTTGACTACTGGGATATTTTCATTAATTAACGAATTAGAAAAATTTTGTAGAATTTATAATTTACTATATTAATGAAAAATTTATATTTCTTTTAATCATTGTTTTTATTACAGGATTTTACTCTCACAGGTATTTACTTAATTTACTAATTTTCCTCATAATTATTTTAAGAATATAATATAAAATAAATATCTCTTTACTGAAAGAAATATATTTCCCTTGAATATTGTTAAATCAAAAGTAAAACAATAATTTACAAATATTGAATTTAAATATGTTGAATGAAATTCAAAATGCATACTATCAATATTCGTAAATGTTTAGTGCAGAAAATTCTTGAACTGAATAATATTTGATTATTGAAAATCCCTTCAAGGTACCTTAAGAAATAAAGAGAAATGGTAAGTAATCTCTTTAAAACTAAGACTAGTAAAAAGAAAAGGAAGAAACAAATGATGATGAGTAAAGACACCAACGTCAAGCTCATTTTGCTTTAGGTGTCAGAAGCAATGAGAATCCTAATCCTTTGAATATTGCCTCGCAGTAATGCTGTTTTCGTCGCTCAAGCGAAGATGATTTTACTAAATCTAAGACTAAAAGTGTTAGACTATTTCTATTATAAAGTAAAACATAAAGCGGCATACTCTTTTAGAAATCGTAATATTTCTTTTCAAGCGGAAAGCTACAGGAAGAAGAGAACAATAAGCATAGATTCAGAAGATCAATGGGATCACTTAAGGTGAAAATATATTCGCATTAAAGAAAAGTGAAGTGAACACTGTTTATCTCTTTACCTTTTTCACCTTAAATATACAGAATACTTGTTTTCTTCACATAAGGTGAAGAATTGTCTAGCAGAAATTTTATGTCAGGAATACTAATTTTAAATGTCGTTATAATACACTTGTTTGCATTTCAATAAGGAAATGTAAACTTGTGTTGAATTTATTCTGTGTAGTTATCTCAACTCCATATTTATTTAAATAAATAAAAAGTTTTACTAAAAAGATCATATGTTTAATATTAGTAATAGAATTATAATTCTGAAAAATATTTTATTATTTTTATTTTGAAATTTGTTTTATTTAGAAGACATAATAATACTATCAAAAATTTTCTTGCCAAGTTCTAAATTTATCCGCAAGAATGTTATTAATTAAAATTAAAATTAAAAATACGCTGGTACAAAACTATAAGCCATCGCAGATGTTTTGTTATTTATTTTCAGACAATGTGAAAATATTTCAATTTTTGACAAAACAAATTTATAAAAGTAATAAGATATTATGTATATTTGAAAACATACAGTTATCAGAAGTATGAAGTTTCGTTAATCTGGTGCTTGAAAAATAATTATTAGTCTTTTTTTGGTTACTATAATTAAGCAAGTTATTGCAGTTATGTACACATTTATTTTCAATCATATGTTGTTATATTGCAATTATGTATTAATGTTTTGTAAATTTTATTAAAACAGTAATGCATTGAAAATTGTCACAATTTTTACAGAACATAAAACTATATAGGGATTCAACATAATATTCGTTGTAATATTGACGTAAAATTAAAAGACATTGATGTAAAGTTTGATTGTTTGATCTGAATACATTTTCCAAATTACAATGCAAATTCTCTAATCGATGTCGTAAGTAAAAAATTAGAAATTCATTTGATAAATTGCAATCATCTTCCACTCATGTTTACAAGATATAACAATTAATGACTATCTTCATTTTTGCTATTTTAATTAAATTATTATCTTCAGAATGTTATTTACTTAAAAATTTATCTATAGTATTTATCAATAGAAAAATATATTGAAAGAGAGAGAGAGAGATAGTTTGCAAAAGAGATAGTTAATTTTATTTAGTGGCGCAAATAATGAATAAATTTACTCCTCAGTTGAAATGGAAGTGTTTTGATTGTTTGTAAAAACTTGAAATATTTTTGGACTAAAGAAATTTTCGAAGGTACAGGAATTTAAGGCCCTAAAACTTTTATTTTACAGACAAATATTTTTACTACAGTTCAGATACATGCATAACAATTTATTTCATAATATAAATGCTAAGTAAATTTTATTTTATTGAAAGTAAGACATGTAGTGTTTTATATGACAATTCAAAGTGTCTTTCATGTGCAATTTTTTATTACCATTTTTCTTGTATGCAATGACTTATAATATCTTATTCTTATTATATATTCATACTTTTCAATATACCAATGTTTAAAATTCAATAACAATAGAGAAAGTATTAAGAATAAATTGAAAATTTTAAACTTTTTTTCCTTCAAACAGATAAAGTAATGCCATTAAAAAATCAACATCATTAAAACATAACAAAGTATTGAAAAAGTTATTTTAATCACTTTATAAATATAAAACGAGCATTTAATAATTTTAATTTCGTTCGAAAAAGTAATATTATCCTTCTTCCTTAAACTAATAAAAATAGTCTAAGATAGCTTAATGAGCGTTCAACAGAGAATAAAATAAGGATACAAAAAGAAAATTTTATGGAAAAAGAGCTTTTTGACATGTAATTAAATTATTACATTATAACACGTGTCTATGTTGAGTTTTTTACTTAAAAGGGAAATAAGATATAACAGCAAAGTAATTAGAGGCTAATTATGTACCAAAGAAACATCTAGAAGTAAAATATTCTCAGAATGACTGAAATATTGACATATAATTAAGATTAATTCAAAATTCTAAGAATAATGTAAAATTCATTCGTTATTTGCAGCTTAATATTATAGTTATTATGATTAAAAAAAAGTTCAAATATTATATAAATAAATAAATAAATAAATGTATATATATATATATATATATATATATATATATATATATATAT
>JAPDSC010137675.1:0-11245 GCA_026290005.1 Latrodectus geometricus
ATGGCGGGCTTGGAAACTTAAAAGAATTATTACAAGCTGTTAAAATTTCTATAAATTATATTTTACATTGTGAATACATCGTTATAGAAATTTGTATCCTGTGGGGCGGGGCCTAAAAAGGCGAGTCCAACCTCTCCTAGAATTATTAGATTCGTAAGAACTAGTAAATAAAAGTTTTTGTAAATTTTTTAGGGTTTTCATATAAGTAATAAAAATAATGTGGTATAAATTTCGTTAAAATGAAATGAAAATACCCTAAACGTATGGAAAAAACTGAATCATACATTTCAGAAATTTTATATGGAACATTTATGTATTTTCTTCCTTAAAATGTACAAAATTATGTTGTAACACTACTAACCACAAGAGCAAACTATGAAACATTAAAGAATTGTTGTGCACACTCACAGAGTTAAAGTAATAATTTGTGAACATAACAGTATAGAAAATTATATCATGCTAAAAAAGGGAGAGCAATCTGCTCTTACTTTAACTGCAGTTGCGTTTTTATTTATTTTTTTATTATAATGGAGTCACTTTAGAGCGCACATATTAAGACTTTGCCTTCCACATTACCGTCAATTTAAATTTGCGGATACCAGATTGCCGTTATATTCATATCTACATAACGGACACAGAGCAGTTTTAAGCTAGAAAGCAGTTCACTCAACCCTTAAATACTATGTACATCTTTAGTATTTATAGTATGGATGGAAACATACTATATAACTACTGGTAACTAAACTAGAATTTTTAATAAGTACTGGTAACAAATCTACAAAATTTAAAATATTTGAGTTAAGCAAATTTTCAGTTTGCCATATATCAGAATACCTGCCGCCAAGTAGATGATATATGACGGAGTTACTGTAGTGACAAGAGGCGTTTATTTCAAATTGGAGCTAAGAATGTTGTGACAATTCACAAAACATATTTTTTATATCCTCTTTTCTAAATACTGCCAATACTATTATCATATTTGAAATACAAAGCGTTGTACGAATATTTTTATGTTAATTATCACACGTGTTATTTTAATTTTTCTTTTTTTTAATACATATTTAATTTATATTTCAATAATAAAAATTGTTTACGAATCGCTTCAAAATTTGTATTGAATATTATTATTGTCATTAAAATTCGATTATTATCTATTAATAATTAAAAATCACAAAAGGTTAAAATATGTGGCTTGAAAACTTTGTATACGTTTATTTTATTTGCTCTTTAATCTTTTACAATAAATCAATTTAAATTTCATTTGTAAAATTGGAATACTAAGTAATTATCAATTTCAATACTAAGTAATACTCAATTTTACATCTGGATCATTCCTCCGATTAAAAAACTACTTTGAGTTCTAATTTTTCATTACCAGCTCATGTTGCAATTCTTTCTTGTCCCCGTGTTTGCCTTCCACCGTTAATTATTCGTTCCAACATTATCACTTTATTGCTTTTCGGAATCAAAACTAAGTATTTTTAACAAAATATTTTCAAAATTCTAATACATGGGTTTTGCACCTACCAGATGCTGGAGTTATTTTGATTTTAAATTAATATTTTCAAAAATAAGATTCAATAAGAAAAAATCAAACAATTACAGAGACAAATACAAAAGCATAACTCTAATACATCTTTCCTACTACACTACAAAAAACAGAAAAGAATGACAAACAGCGCCGCTTAGCGGCCAGGAACAGAGCATTCACTTTCTAACATCCTTCCCTTCTTGAGAGAATCGGAGTGAGTCTGTCTCAATCTCATAACACATATTATTTAACTCATCTAGTGTCTAGGGTGTTTTCACACATCTGTCACATGAAGTGTATTTTTCCCATATAACATTATCAGGTTTCAATTGACCTCCAGAAGAATAGACACCAACAGGAAGGAATACGTTCCTCCTCATTCTGTTTCCTATTTGTATAAGTCAGGGGTGGCCAAGACGTCGACCGCGGTCACTGGTAGACCGCGAAGACATTTTAGGTAGTCCACGCGACCATCTCGATAATGACCTTGGATATTAACAATTTAATTTATGACTTATAATATAGAATTAATGAATTATTTAAAACAAAAATTTACTACTGTCTATGCTTTAAAACCCAAAACAAAATGTGCAAAGATTTATGATTAAAGGTTTACGATTTAAAACCTAAAACGTACATGATGAGCGTGATTAAAACATTCAAAAAACTATAGAAAAGTATGCATCTCAATTAAGAAAACATGAATTGAGAAACTTCAAAAACATGGAGGAAGAGTGCATCCATAATCCAAACCGAGACTTCGAAGATTTCGCTTCTTACTTACTTGTTTTGTTTGAAGAATTTGAAAGAAAATTCGCTAATTTAATTAGGTTGAAAGAAATACTCAATTTTCTGATATTTCCATTTAATGAAAATGTCAACATTGATGGAGTATCTGAAAAAATAGGACATTCAACAGGTATCACATCAGTCATGGTCGAGGAAGAAATTATTGAATTAAGATGCGATATATTTCTTAAATCAAGAGCATATTTAGCTATACTGATTTTTGGAAATTAATTTCTGTGGAAATGTTTCCAAATATTTACAAATTGATTTTGTATTTGAAATCATACTTTGGATCGAGGTATCTTTGCGAATCTGCTTTTTCAACCATGTACAAAAAAGAAACATTAGTCGCATTTAACAGATGAACATTTAATTTCGTGTTTATGCATTGCAATAAACTCGTACCAGCCACAATATGATGAACTTTTCGCAGATATACAGTGCCAAATTTCAACTAAGCGAAGTGAATATGATGGTCTGTTTTGATATATGAATACTTTGATTATTTTCGTCAGTAAATTTTTATTTTGTAAATATTAATATTAAGTTTTTTTTAGAAAAAATTCATAATTTACCATTTTTTCTTGTTACCGAAAATAAATATGTACGTTAACTTAGCTCTGCCATTGGTAGACCGCATTCGATTTTTTAAATTGAAATAGACCCCGGATCCCAAAAGTTTGGCCACCCCTGGTATAAGTATTGTCTTCATTTGCCTATATCTCCAATGGGAAGATACGCTGAATCAATCGCAAAACTGTTCCATGTTGGGTTTTAAGCCTTACGGTAAGAATCTTAAGCGAGCGGGGAATTAATCGTGACAGGGAATTGATTCTATAATTTTTGCTAATGGCCAAAACAAACGTTTTTCGTTATCATCTCCTATTAATACAATTCCTCCTACCTTTGGAAGCCGAGATCTCTTATCACAGAGCCGGCGCTAGCAGCTTCGCCGCCCCGGGCAAAGAGGTAAAATGCCGCCCCCTTATAACAAAAATTAAAAGAGATAACCTAAACCCTTTCCACGAGTAATGGTAAAATAAAAGGAGTAAAAAAATTGCATTCATCAGCAATGTTGAAGTTTTGATACATGTTTCGACAAATTAAGACACACGGTAAAAAATTCTTTTATTGTATCCCTTTGATTAAATTATAAAAAAATTATTTCTTTAAGTTTTAAGCTACTTTTAAGTGGGAATTTCTTATGTTTGTGAGTTTTCTTGCATTTCAAATATCTTGACATTTCAAATAGTTAAAAGTTCATACATTATTAATATATATAGAGTGTTTATTAAACATACGCCAAAAATTCACGGGTTTGTTCCTTCGACTATTCTAAGAATATTTTGTCCTTTGATAATTTTTGTGAACTCGCTTTGTTTCGAAGATACAGGGCGAACATAGTTTTCGTCAAATCCATTTTTATAATTTTTAAAATCATTAAATTTCTTGCATTCTTATTCTAGCTGGAGGTCATTATTTTCAACAGTTCTTGTAGATTAAAAAACTTTACCTGTAATTTTTGGTAATAAAATGTTGTTATAATGTCAAAAATTTTGTTCGCCCTGTATCTTCGAAACAAATTTTTGCTGTATGTTTAAAAAACACCCTGTATATATAAAGGTCGTTAGGGGTTTGATTCCAAATATCTTAATGCATAAAAATATGATTCATTTTAAACAAAAAAGTTTAGTATATCATGGGTCAAAACTCAATTATTTTAGAAAGAGAAAATGCTTTATTAAGCATTTTCTCTTGAGAAATTTAATTTTAGGGCCAATTTGCCACCCCGGGCAAGGGCCCGGCTTGCCCACCCCTAGCGCCGTCCCTGCTTATCATTCCGTTTTTGAACCAGTTGACTCAAATACTCTTTTCTAAAACGTTGTCCCAAATCATTTAAAAGTTTATTTTATATGTTCAACAAGACTCTCTCTGCCTTTTTACTTGAGCGATATCCTCAACATCGGAATTCCGATTCTCGATAAGAAACATTGCAGATGTCAAAGAAACCTATTCCTGTAGATTTTCAGGTGAATAAGTTAATGGTTTACTATTAATTATAGATTCACAGTGACAAATAATAGTATACAATTTAGTTAACACAGACTTTCCCAAAGAACGTTTTAACAGTTTTTTTACAGTACGAACCAACTTTTCCCACCAAGCTGCGAGGGGAAGAATAAATTTCCAAAGCATTTTATAAAAATTTGTTTCATTTAATATTTTGTTTCAAGTTAATTTTGAGAGATCATTAGAGGCGTCACGAAAATTCGTGCCTTTGTCACAATAAATTATTCGTGGCGGGCCGCGTTTAGGATGAACCGTCTAAGAGCTAGGAAAAATGCATCACACGAGAAGGAACTAACAAGTTAGAGATGAATAGCATGGTATACAGCACAAGTAAAGAGTGCTATCCAAAGTTTTCTTCCTTCTTTCTAAAATAGAGGCCCGGCTAAATCAATACCAACAATTTCGAATGGCGTACAATCCGTTACCCTGTCTGGTAGCGAAGGTGTTGGTTCACTTGGCTTTCGTTTTGAACCTTTTACAAACAACACAACTATATATATAACATTTTTTATGGCTTTTCTAGTCCTAATGATCCAATAGTTTTCCCTTAATATGCGGGTGTTCAAATTGCATCATTTGAACACCCGCATGGCTATTATTTACATGAACATTTCTAATCAGTAGTTTAGTAAATTTGCATTTCTTTGGTAATAATACCGGATGCAAGAAAGATTTAGCATCTTATCTCTCTGTAAACTATTCTTGTTCTAACTATTAAAATACTCTTAACATCTATAACAGTTTCAATAAAATTCGAAGATTTTTCATTACATGAATAATATTTTTGTACAAGATAAATTAATTTTTTCTCTATTTCTGGTGATGAAAGTTCACTATTTTCGCATTTATTCCG
This sequence comes from Latrodectus geometricus, assembly GCA_026290005.1. Lineage (NCBI taxonomy): Eukaryota > Metazoa > Arthropoda > Arachnida > Araneae > Theridiidae > Latrodectus > Latrodectus geometricus. The sequence continues at coordinate 5,244 of JAPDSC010137675.1, forward strand.
GCCAATTTTACAATTATTTATAAACTTCAATAGCATGCAAATATCTTAATAATAATTTTAGCATAATCTGATACATTATCTAAAAATCAAGGGAAGTGCGTCTTTTGATAGATCAATTACTTTAACTTTTTTTCTTTCCGAATCTATTTGGTCAGTTTGGCAGAGAATTTCTCCAATAGGACAGTTCTGAGAACTTTTTCGCATTCACATAAGGCCTTCCCACCATTTGGAAAGAATCATTTGTTTCGCAGAACAATCCCTCGATAATGAGTCAGCAATATTTATATTTCCTGGAATATGTTTCCATAACTGCCTTTTTGTCAATTCACGATTCTCTTTAACACGGTTTTGAACAAAAACACACCAATTTCCTAACTCTTTTATCCACCAAAGAGCTGTAGTAGAATCAGACCAAAAGACTATTTTTATATCTGGTAAATCAAGAGCATTAGTAATAGAATGTACAAGTCATTCAACAAGCCATTAGTTCTAACCGAGGAATACTTAAAGATTTCATGGGTGCTACTCTAGATTTTAGTCGTGCGAGACTTACTTTAACTTCAGAATCAAATACCGATCAAACAAAGACGCAATTAATAAGCCCACTTGCAAGCATCTACAAAAGCATTTAATTCAGATGTTGAATAAATAGCCATATATCGAGACAAAGATACTTCTCTTAAAATAGATAAGTTTTTAAACCATTTTAAAAATTCAATTACATTATTTGTGACTTGAGACACAATTACAACCTAAGAAATTTATACATTTTCCATAAATTTTGCAATAACATTTTAGGAAGCAATGTAGCTGGTGTTAATAATCCAATAGGATCGAAAAAATTTTGTATAACTGATAAAATTATTCTTTTTAGTATCACAAGTTAAGACATTCAAATCTGTTCAACATTTCAATGTATCGTCATTCAAATTCCAAATTACTCCTAAAGCAGAAGTATCTCCTGAATGCTTATCAATATTTACTCCAGCCACATTACTTTCAAAATTAATTTAACATATTTTATAAATTGCTCCTGTTCAGATCTATTAAATACACCCGACACTCAATTTTTAATATAATAGGAATGCTTTGGTTTTGAATAGGAAGGCTTAATTATATTCAAGTTTACAGTTTTCCAATAAATGCATTATAAAACATTAAGAAGAAAAGGGCTTGATGAAACTCCAACAATGGTTATAAACTAGCTGTCCTTCATTAGATGGGGAAAAAATCTCTTTGTTGGAGTGCTACAAACAACAACAACAACAACAAAAAAAAAGCTTTCTCAATATCAACATTGATGCCAATCGGATACATTCTAAATCTATCGAGAATATCAGGTATTAATTCTATAAGATTAAATCCTTTATATAAACATTCATTCAAAGAAGGCTTTCCTTTCTCAGAGGCAGAAGCATCAAATACTAGGCGGTTTTTCGTAGTTTAATTCTAGTTTAATTACAGGTCTATGAGACAAATAATGACATTCATCGTTTATCTCAAAATCTGGCACACGTTCAGTAATTTTAAATTTTTCCCAATCCTGAAAATCACGCTGATAATCAGCAAAAAATTTACTGCTCCATAATCCGTTAATAATTCATCGTTTTATTTTTTTTTCCAAACAAGTTATTATCCGGCAAATTAATATTATTATATTTACATAGGAGTTCCATCAGGAAGAATTTTTATTTTATGATTGAAATCATCTAAATTAAAATCACTTTTTTTTTGTCAACTAGGGTTGGATCAAAAAATTCTAGAAGTTCCCATAATTCATTTATAGGTATCTTCATCAAATGCATTGTTTTTAAATTATTGTTCCCCGCATTTGAATTATATTTTCGAAATACAGTCCACTCGAGTTTCGTTTCAATGGCCGTTAAGCCGCGATTTTAATTCGAAACAATTTCCAGTTGATAATTTTCCTGTAACATCTGCGCCAATTAAAAGATTAATTTCTGTCTCATTTCAAAAAGAATCGGTAAAAATCTATTTTATTTTGTTAATTCATTAAAAATCTCCTTATTCTCAATCGTAGGAACAAATCCTCTAATTTGTTTACAGGAAGAGCTTCGAACGCGCAAATAAATGTTCCTATCAAAATGCCGACTTCAACAGAAAACACTCGATGTTGTTTTGGTTTAGTTTCCTTCCTCCCCCCCCCTCCCAAAAAAAAGCGCATGGATCACCATTTCGTTCCTAAGTGGCGCTTACGTAACTAATCAAAAATTCCAGTGTCCATTGTCACGCGAATTATTTTTTGGCGACCTTGACACCTAATCACAACAAAGAAGGTCTGCAAAAATACAGTTTCGCTTCTGCCTGAGTTAGAAAGAGAAATCTCCTTTTGAATATTTTTCAGTTCATTAACTTTTAACTTGGTTATTACACATAATATCATAATGGTCGTTTTTACAATAAGAGAAATGTTATTAATTTTTTAAACTACAAAATTTACCTAAATGTCCAGCTTTTTTTTTAAACAGAAAAAAACATGCACATTTTTTAAATAGCAATTGTTGTTTATCAACTAATGTTATTTTTTCGCAGTAAAAATTTCTCACTAGAGTGCAATTTATCGCAAAAAATACAGTTATTAATTTTTTTTACCTGTATTGTCCAGACATAAGAATGATGACGCTGATAGATGGTTTTACTTAAATTCCTTTTTTGGGGGAGTTGAGCGAATTCTGAACGTGCTAGTAGTACTATTTCTTCACCCTTTACCTTCTGACAAAGTTAACTTATTAAAAACTCTAGAGATCTTGACTTCATAGTATCATGAGTTCGGCTTCTTTCCCATGCAACGAATATCTCTTCGTGGAGGCAGCTTTCCACTAAAGGGGTCATGAAATCTCCATACTTTTCTTGCATTTTCCTAAGATTTTCCAAAGTGCGGAGTTTACTTTCCAGTTCATTAAGAGAAGGTAAATCAGTTCTCGTTCTTTCTGTAGAGGCATTCTTCATTACCATTGACAATAAATCGCGAAAAATAAACCTGCATGAGTGTAGTGTATTTCATAGTAATATTCATTGAAGCAGCCGGAAGTTATAATTATTTTATTGAAAAAAGGATGGCACAATTACACACACATGCATCAACATTATCGAACTGTTCTGTTTGTAAGCATTCTTAATCTCGAACTCAGAGTGTTCTGCTTAGCGCTCGATTTTATGAATACTATATTCTCCCACACTTAAATAACGTAGTCCGATAGATAACGTGGTGACTGACGTATCCTTGATAATCTTCGAATATGAGGACTTCGTAGAGCACCGGAACCGTTAGAAACACCAGTCACTTGCTTACCATAACTCTTCGCAATTCGAACATCTGGTGGAATAGAATCGAAATGATTTCCAGAAGGGATCGATTTCCTGATATAAATGACATTAGGTTTTTTGGAAAATGTAACTCTAGGAACCTCATTTTTCATCAATTGATTGATGTGTCTTTTTTATAGTTTTCCCGTCGTCGAGTTTTATTATATAGTGTAATTTACCAATTCGTTGTTTAACGATACCAAATTTCCATGACAGCTTATTGTTGGCATAAGAACGTGATTGTACACGATCTCCCACACTTAAAATTCTGTGATTTGAAATAGTGGGTGAAATATGTGTTTTTGAATCCCTTGCTTGGTGATCGTAATAAATCTAGTTTAATTCGAATTTAGCGTACAAGATACAATTCTGAAGGAGTTTTTGCGGATTGTAATGGAATTTCTCGATAACGAAATAAAATTTCTCTAATCTTCTCTGGTATTGAGTTCTTTTCATTAGACATTGACTTTAATTTCTGTTTAAGGTTTATTACATTACGTTCAGCTAACCCGTTAGTTGCAGGATGACCTGGAGCTATTGTCTCATGAATAATTATATTTTCCTTACAAAATTCTGTAAATTCGGTACATGTAAATATAGAGATGTTGTCAGATACAAGGACTTGAGGGAATCCATGCCCACTGAAAATATCCTTTAATAGTTTTATTGTTTAAACAGCTGATGGAGAGCTTTGTTGAATTTTAACTTCAGGTTTTGACCTTGCATCCATAACTATCAAAAAATTATATCCTAAAAAACACCCACCGTAGTCAATATGTACTTGTTCAAAATTTGATGATGGCTCTCCCCAATGATGGTTTGATATTTTTTTAGGATTATCTTTTACTTCTGCACAGTTTTTACATTCTCGAACTAATTGCTCTATATCTCTATCGATGTTTTTCCAATAACAATATCTTCGGGCAAGATTGACAATTCCTAAATATGTGTGATGAAGTTCTTTTAATATTTCTGTTCGAAGTTTTTCAAGAATGTACACTCTATATCATTTAAAAATTGCTCCATCTTGTAATGAATATTCACAATCATATTTGTTACCTGAAGAAAGTTCTTGTTTTAAAACTGACAATTCTGGATTATTCTCTGTCTCTTTAGAAATTGTCTCAAACGTAATGGAAGAAGTTGAAATTTGGTTAACAGTGTGGCAGTGAATAATATCATCGTCTCGTAAGATGTTGGGATCTTTCAATTTTAGTGATGCTCTTGTGAGGTAATAGACATTCTGAATTTCTTTACTTTTTCTATGTTAAACCTTATAATTATATTCACCAAGAAATGCTGCATATCTTAGTAATCGGGATGATGTCATTAAAGGTATTTTGCTATCGTGATGAAAACTTCTATATAATATCAGGTTATCAGTTATTAGAGTAAATTCTCTTCCATAGATGTAGTTACGAAATTTTTGAACTGTAAATTTGAGGACTAATGCTTCACGACCCAGTTGACTGTAATTTTGTTCAGAAATTGTTAGGGATCTAGATGTAAAGGCTACTGTTTTCTCTACACCATTTACTATGTGGGATAAAACTCCAGCGATGCCTGTTGGGCTGGCATCACAAGCAACTACAATGGGAAAATTTAAATTGTATGGCATCAAAACCCTATCGCTAGAAATCTCATTTTTTAATTTAACGAAGGCAGATTCACAGTTAGAAGACCAGTGGAATCTTTTATTTTTCCTTAAAATTTGTCTTAAAGGATACGTCAAAGATGATGCATTTGAGAGAAATTTAGAGAAATAGGTTACCATTCCAAAGAAACGTTTCAGTTCTTCGATATTTTTGGTCGCGGAGCATGAATAATGGTTTCTGTTTTCTTTGGACATTTTGATATTTCATTTTGTTGAACATCATAGCCTAAATATGAAATTTTGTCTTCGAAAAAATGACATTTTGAACTATTTACATGCAAATTAAATTTTTGAAGACGTTTCAAGCATTCGATCAGATGATCACGGCATTCTGGAAAAGTTTCTCCATAAACTATAATGTCATCAAAGTATGTAGATACACCTGGAAGACCCATTAATATTTTGTCTAGTATTCTGTGGAATTCACTTGGAACAGATTTGATACCACAAGATAAACGATTAATTTGAAAAGTTCCTTGATGTGTAGATATAGTTTGAATTACCTTGCTTTCGTCATCAACCACTACGTCTAAATATGTTTTGAATAAGACTAGAGTGCAGAAAAATTTTGAGTTTTGAAGGCTGTTTAATATTTCATCTATCTTTGGTATTAGATAATTTGCACCTTGTAGTTGAGGGTTTACAGCACGACAACACATAATCGAAAGCTACCATCAGTGCGACAATAAGAGGTGAACCCCAATCGCTATAATCTACTTTTGTGGTTATCTGATCTTGTTCAAGTATTTTAAGTTCTTCGTCAACTTTTTCTCGTAAAGCAAAAGGCACTTCTCTAACTTTTAAAAATACAGGTTTTGAATTTTCTCGTGGTTTCAATGAGCATGTGATATTAGAAATTTTTCCCACTTTTTGTACACACACAGTAGGAAATTGTTTTATAATGTATCAATAATATTAGAAATATTGACAGTTTTTATTTGAATTTCTCCAGTTTGATTACATTTATCGATATTAGATAAATTTATTTTTAAATGTCGAATCCATGTTCTTCCTAACATTG
>JAPDSC010137676.1:29383-82074 GCA_026290005.1 Latrodectus geometricus
TATATATATATATATATATATAAATTAGGTTGGGGAAAAAGAAATCCATTATTTTTGCGTGAATGTTATGTGACTTCTTTTGGATTCACTTTGTAAAAAGGTTTAAAACAGCTTTCATGTAGATTTTTAGGTCTTGCGCGTAACGACTGCTGACATGCGGTTGACTTCGATCATTTTTGATATTTTATAGAAATTTTCGACGATGCTGTATCCCCATGCGAGGTGCATCTCTAACATCAAAAATACCCGAACGGAATCGCCGAAACCCAAATTGTACGTAACTGGTTGTTACAGTCTTATGTAGAACGATAAACACCTTTCATAATTTTAGCCACCCGGCTATCTTTTTCGCCGTTACAAGAGAAAAACGAAAATGTATCGAATTTTCTGTTTGTTGTCTTCCATTTTTAAAACCTTGTACTTGTAGCTGAATTAATCAAACAAAAATCCGCAAGAGGATATTTTAGTGTCAAATGTCACCTTTCCAACGAGCATAAATCTGGAATTGTTTGATAGATACCTCACGAGATAGCGATCACTACAGACGTCTACCGGAAAAATAATGGATTACTTTTTCCCCAATCTAATATATATATATTGAAATATTAATAATGGCATCATAATGAATGGATTCTTAGTGCGGATCCAGTGTTAAATTAAGTGCGTTTGCTTCTTAACAGCTTAGAGATAAAAATCTCTGAAGGAAATGAAACGAAAAGAAAAATAAATGGTGATATATCAGATAATCAACATTTAAAATTTTCAATGATTTAAATTAGTATGGGATATAAAGATTCCAATAACTTTACAAAAATGAATAACCATCTGACTTTTGAATCATTCAACAGTGAAATAATTCATTCATTTTCAAACCATAGAACATTTAGAATATCCTTAAGTTTACATGAATATTATTCATTGATATTTGTCTTTGACATTTACTGTTAATAAAGTTTAATCAAAAAGCCTGTCTTGGATTCCTTACAATGAATTTTAGAACGTTCAAGAGAGCAGTGCAGGAATAGGCGTTCTTCTTTTAAAATTATAAATTCTCATTTAATTATATTCATTCTTATTCAATTACAATTCACGTCTTGGACAAAATGTAAGTAATGAAAATGCTGTTTAGTTGAAAAAATATTGTTATAGTCTAGTGCAAAAAATATCATAAATTTTTAAATTTAATTATCTTAATTCTATTAAAGAAAAACTGAAAGAAAAACTGAATTTTACAAGAAATATACTACATACAAATATTGAAATATTATATTAACTTTTACTATCTTAATTACCCATTCATGCCTGATTTTTTACTGTTTGTCTCTTTATAATAACTTTTTAAGCAAGCGAGCTAATTCGACTGAGAATTACATTCTAAAGTAGATTTCGATCTTCTACAAATTTACATGCTCTAGGTAGGAGTCGGACGGATTTAACTATTGAAACAAATGTCAGAACTTTAATTATTCAATCTTCAATTCCTCACATGCATGCTTGATTTACATCAATTGATTTTTCACATTCAAACTTCTTTTTTACATTAATATTATATAATATCTCAAAATTCAAATTTTAATATTAATCCAGAATAGAAGTATAGATTTTTAGTACATACATTTAAATGTACTTTAATGATTTATTTAATGCTACACTAATAACAGAAAACCTTTCATTTAAAAATAAATGTAATAAATATATCTCAAATATTGCATCTTATCAATCTGCGTTTTTTTTTTTATATAAAAAAGTATAAAAACAATTGTTTTTTAAACTAAGTGAAGAATAAATAATATTAGCACAGTTAAAACCCCATATTGCTTTTTTTTTAATGTAATTGAAACATCCTAAATTGTTCTATTCAGCAGCATATATTTTTTGTAAAAAAAAATAAGAAAATCTAATAGTTTATATATAACAAAGGATTTTACAAATAAATTTGAATAATCTTCATGTATTCATCATCAAAACAAGAAAGCATAAAAATATAGGCTATCTCTTATTAAATATTGTCTTTAAAAATATCAAAGTCTTGTAATGAAAACGAAGAACTATTTCTGTGTAATTACATCTACAATAGGAATTGCATAATTTATGACACGCTAATAAATGTGCTATAAATTAAGCATTTTTCTGGTCATTTCTTCACAACTTAAGGATAAAATAATTTTAAACAAAAATTTCATTTTAAAAAATAAATCGTAATTTATTAAGAACATAAATTTCTAAGCAAAAAAGTTCATTAATAACAACACCGGATTGAACGCTGATATTTTCAATTGAGTTTTTTCGACTGATTTTATACAAAAGGCTGGTTGAAATTTCGAGAAAAGTAAAGTTTAAACCAGTCCTTATGTATTGAATGAAAATCATAATTAAGATTTAGCAAATATGCGGTACGTTCTAGAAAAAAATAATAAACAGGTCAGATAACATAAATCAACAAATAGGTTACAATGATTCTTATCAATACTTGAACAAATGATAAAAAAAAATGTTTTTTTTTTTTTAATTTTTTTTATACTGTAAATTGAATAGAAGTGGGAAAAAAATGCAGCATCAAGGTCCGAAATTGAAAGGTACACGGAGTTTTTTTAAAGCTTTTGACACCAAGCACGTGCTACAAGAGTGTGTTGTTGTCCTTTCAAGATAATTTTGTTTTCTTGAGATTTCGTTTTAATGACACAAATATAAATGATAACTTTCTACAATCATAATAAAGCATGCTATCAAAAAAAGTTCATCATTTTAGTAATTCAATTTAGAATAAAATAAATTTTCACTAAAGATTAAATTCCGTTAATGAAATTTACCTAAGATTGATTTTGAATCCACGTAGTAGAAGGCCAAATGACCGAAGTCCGTTGTAAGACATTTTAATATCCACAGAGTAAATTATCCTGTGGTAGACAGTTTGACATATTCATTTATCAAAAGGTAAAAGCACGAAAAACTTTTCACCACCCATTATGACAGATATGATTGCAGAAGGCAACTGTGCAACATCCAAGTCCAGTTTCTATAGTGTCTGGGATCGAACCTAGGGCCTTATGTACCGAAGAGACATTCTTTTTGTTTTAATCTTGTCCTTTGTTAAGATAAAATATATTTGTGTTCAATCTATTTTATTAAAATTAATAATTAACATATTATTACAAATAGGATTTTGATAAGTTGTGTAAATAATGTGCACTAAATTAAGGATATAATCATAAATTCTTTGTGCGTTATACCAATATTACAAAATAAATGTAATGGTTTTAATATTAAGTTAAGTATATCAATTAAAAAATATTGCTAAGTTTATGTTATTAAACAACTTATTCCCAATGTTTAGTAAGAAAAAGTTAATAAGCTACTTCTGCTTTAATATATACTAATTATATATTTTAATTTTATTATTTTACTTTTTAATTTTATCTGGCACAATCTAACATTTAAATTACAAAGATGATTAATGTTCGATTATAAGAAGTAATACGAACTCATGCTCTGTATACACTAGTATACAAAAGTTAAGATACAAAGTTTCTCTTTTGTCTAATTTAGAAATAAACATGGGAAGAGGAAATTAAAAATAAATATACATCAATCTTTATTGAATGCAGCATAAAAATTCACATATCTTCAACCACAAACATTAGCCACAAAAAATAACTTGGCAGAAAAATCTCTTTCCAGAAAAAAACCACTTATGACAATTTTATGTTAAACATTTTCGTGGAAATATTATAAAAATGGATATCCAATAAGGAATATGTCCACTCCTAACTTTAATTTATTGGTTACTTAGACTTTACATGCTACCGATTAAGTCACCGTGCAACTCTTGTTGCAGCTCACGTAGCTACTATGGGGAAGATTCAAAACATCACATTATCCTCAGCAAACCCATTTAGATAAGCTCACGTATTATTTGCTATCAGAATGAAGTTACTACCAATAGAAGTGATGTATGTGTGGACATCTGAATTAAGAATCTCTCTAAGATATCTCAAACCAATCTGAGATTTATATCTCAAAACTAGGAACAAATGCAGATCTGTGTCATAATTGCGAGTCATCCCTACCTTAACTACGACTGCATCACATTCATAACCGTATCTTTCGACAATGTAAGATTGATGTAATGTCAAGCTTTCTCCAGATCTGGAGACTCCCTAAATCATAGTCTAGAGTGAATCTGGACTCAGCTGTGAAAAGTACGGAATTCACTTGATGTCTAGGAAAAATAGTCTCTAGCTCAACAGAAGCTGGTACTTCGCTGCCATTGGTTTAGGGAAGCATACACATTTAATAGTCCAGTTTAAACCAACAGAGTAGAAACTCACTCTAAAGTTATATCAGAGGTTATTTTACCTGTTTCGGCAAAGTGAGCTATAACGAGTTGAGGAACAGCAGTCCTTCTCCAGGCCTGGAATATACCTCATACATAATGTATCTTCAAGTTGTAAAAGATGCTACAATCCTTAGACCATGCTAAGAGTTAAATAGAAATGTCTAGCAGAAATCTTAAATAGAGTACCTGTGCCAAAGCATGAATCTTTCAATCGAATAATACATACATACACAGCATTCCAAATGACCCCCGGACTGTACTTTAAAGTTTAATGTGTTTGTAATAATCACCTATCACCACGAGCGCCTCATAATTTTAAGTCACAGTCAGGTGGAGAGGTTATACTAGAGAGCTGACACCCTCCTTTCTACATTTGAGCCACACCATCAGAGATATTTTAGAGGCATCGATTAATGCAATCAAATAATATTTGGACAGCAATGACTTAAGTAGAAAGAGACTAGTAGCATCCACTTGGAACAACCTTATTTCTGTTTATTCGTCTTCCCGTCACCTTGATGAAGGGGTAAATGACATTTCTAAATCTAGAATCTTCTGGGTCTTTTTAACGAAGCTGTCAGCAATAATCGACGACAGAACTTGCAGAAGATACTTCAATTTGATAACGTGCTTCTAAATAACTTTAAATTGGTAGCAACCTTTTTCGTATGAATTCTCTTAAATAATATTATCCTTCATATAAAAATTATGAATTTTGTTTTTATTGGCATTTATTTAGCGAGCAGATTCGAAAAATACGTTGTACTGACTTTTGGAACGTAACGTACTTATTAGGACCTTTCTGTGAAAGTGTTACATTTTACCCATATATTTTAACCAAGAAAGTTTTACCATAAAAATGCACTTTGATGTCACAAAAATTTAAAAAGTAATATATTAATATCCCTTGTAAATTTAAAATGTTTACAAAAGATTTACAATATATATAAGATATAAATTAATTTAGTATTTTTTTTACTATATAAAATATAAGGGATCTTGACAGAAGACAATTCCTTAAAAATAATTCAGAAATAATTATATAATTAAAATAAATCTTAGTTAAAAAATGTCATTTATACAAAATATATATCATTGTTCTTTTTAATGATAAATAAATTTGTCTCGAAAAAAGAAGTTTAATTTAAAGTAACCATTTCTTAATTCATTTCGAATTGAATTTCAGGTTATATCCCATTAGCTTTCTTTTTCTGTCAAATTCTTATTAAGAAAGTATGATGAAGTTTAATATTTTGTTTTCAAGTTCTTCACTTTTACAAATGTTGATTTGTTGACTCCTAAAGCTTTTTAAATATTTGTTATTCGACCTTTATTTCGAGAAATGTTTTCGAGCGAGTTGCCACCATAGTAAGTCAGCTGTCCTGCGCATTTCAATATTTTTAATGATATGGCATGTTCCCGTTCTTCGAAATACAGGAAACGCTACTGTAAAATTGGCAATATATCTCTAAATGACTGTCGCCCGTCCTTTGCGGATGCGATCTTAGTAACCTTGATTTATTTTTCAGTGTTAAGATTCGAACGAAAAACAACGGAAATAAGTTTTAATTTGTAACCGGATAATGTGAAATAACTGAATAAATAATCTATCGTAAATTAATAACAGTTTTATTCAGCGTATGCGCGTTGTTTTCGTCTATTTCTTATTCATATATTTCGAAATCAAAAACATGTTTTGTATATTAAGTATTCACGTCAACGTAACTCAGCAACGGTTAAATACAATTCGAATCTTACTTTCAAAAATGTTTTAAAATAGCGTGTGATTATTCAAAATGTCATGAGTTTTTTGATGGGATTGTATGTCCAGAATAAAAATTTAAAAAATTGCTAGTTAAAAAATATTGGAATCCTCTTTAGGAATAAACTTTTGAATAATTGACTTACATCGGGGATTCCATGATGTAGATACTTTTAAGAAAAAGCATATTAAAAAAAAGAAGAGCTCATGGCTTTTAAGTAGACGATTATTAGAAAAAATACCACAAACACCATTTTTAGATAAATCCATAGCTTTTCATTTATATTAGAACGTATTTGCTTACAAAATTGACATTCAAAATTATTCAATCAGTAAATCAAATCATATAAATAGTTGATAAACAGGAAAAAATAATGGAGTGACTTCATAAATAAAACTGGGCGAAACTATAATTTTAATTGCTAGCTTAATTGTTTGTTTTATATTAATTTAACTATTTTAAGTCTTGTTTTCATATAAAATCTTTCAAAATATATGATAACATTTTGAAAAACCACAATAACACAACATCAGTTTAGCATGACATATTTGGATTAGAATATTTTAGAGATAAATGAAACTAATTCAATTCAGAAAAGAAATAAAAATTAATGAATAAATAAAAGTACTAAAGTGAAAAAAATTAGACCTTATATGAATTATCATAATCACTTTTTAATCATAATAGTTTATTAATCTGAATTATTTTGATGGAATGTTTTTTAAACTTCTTTTCAATGTGTAAAAAAAGATAAACTCGAACACTACTATTGATATTATCAAAACTAACGCTAAGAATAGTTTTGTAAATGGGAAATTTGGTATACATTTCTTTCATTTTAATAAAGTTAAGCATTTATATTTTTTTTTAATCAAGAAATAAAGCAATTGTTAAAAAAATATCAAACCATAAATATGAGGATTTATTTGTTAAAAAAAATACATCATTATATGATTTATTTTTCAATTGAAAAACTTTTTTCTAAAAAGGTTTCTTAAAAAATCAAAAAATGTTTTGTTAATTTAACTATTTTATTCCGACTAAAAACTATATATTTTTTTTGAAAAAAAAACACTTGATCTCATAATAAAATTTGAAATTTTTTTCATTAAATTTTTAGTTGTAGGCGAATAAATTTTTTAGCATTAATTTATAATTGCGTACAAATTGGATTTAACATTTTTTAAAAAAAATTTATCATTAAAATACGTATTTAGAATAAAATAATTCATTCTACCTATTAAATAAAAAAGTGACTCACAATTACTTTAAAAATTTCAGAAATTAAGTTAAAAATAGAAAACTGCATCGTTAGAAAACTATATTAATATCTTCAAACACATAAAAAGATATCATCGTTTAACGTGGAAAATATTATTTTATGATCAGTCGAAAATATTTCTATCTTCAGAAGTATCATATAATTGGAGAAGAGTTTAAACATCTGACACACCTTTCAGCGATAATTCGAAGGACTTCATATCAAATAGAATAATTGTTTTGTTTTTATTAATAAATATATTTGTTTTCCTTTCGTTCACGTGACGCGCGTCTGTAACTCTCATGACAAAAAGAGCTGTTGACACTCCAAAAAAGGCCTTGACTATTCTCTAATGAAATTAAAAGGAACTAGTCTCTCTCAAATTCAATGCACGAAATTATTTTCTTAAGAAGCATAAGTCCTAAATAAATATTAGTAATATTATTAGATTCATTTGAGATATTATTATACAAATTAACACAAACGATATAAAATCATATTGCAGTAAATTTTTTTTTAAAAAAATCTTAACATTCGGAAGTTAGCGCCATCAATCGGAGATTTAAGGAAAGTCTATCGCTTTTCAGGTCTTTGTTTTTTAAAAAATAAAGTTAACAGTTTAATAAATTTATTTTACATATCCAATGCGAAACATCCTAAAATAAAAAGTTAATAGTTTAAAATAAAGTTAACAGTTTAATAAAAATATTTTACATATCCAATGAGAAATATATCCTAAAATAAAAAGTTAACAGTTTAGTTAAAATAAATAAAAGTTAACAGTTTAGTTACTATAAATAAAAGTTAACAGTTTAATAAAAATATTTTACATATTATAATGAGAAACATATCCTAAAATAATCTTAAGATAACAGTTTAAAATAAAGTTAACAGTTTAATAAAAATATTTTACATATCCAATAGAATATCACTAAATATATATTCACTGAATTTTATGACTAATCACTAGATTCAATGAACGTATTTAATGACATTCATATTGAAATTTCATAGTAAAAATTAAACTATCATAGCATGAAAACAAAGGAATAGCCATTTTAAAATAAGCCTTCTTTTTTAATATGAATAGATTTCAAACATTGTTTATTACAATATTTATATATAAAACTATATAGCATTATATATTATATAAATAACATTATATATTATATAATGCTATTTAATAATTCATCATGTTCAGCAACTATGAGTTAGATTTGATATTATAAATATACAGGTTTTTTTAAAATTTCATGTATAGAAATTTTTATTCAAATGAATAAAAATTATACATATAATTTTTATTCATAATAAATCCTTTATCAAATTTTTCTGATTTCAAGAGTTTAGAAAAATTTACGCAAATGCAAAAGTTAAGAAAACGAAAAATATTTCTAAAATTGCGTTTTAATTTGGATTCCTTACATGGAGTTTTGTATAGCTTTAAATATTATAAGTAATGAATATATTTGCATCATTTACTAACAAAGTTTTTATCTTTAATATCTGAAATATTTTGAGGAATTAAATATTGGATATAATTTCAGTGTATCATTTAAAACTTTACTACTTTAATTAAACATACAAATATATCTGTTGATATAAAATATCCTGACTTTAACATTGTGAACCGATTTGGCCTAAAATCGAATGACATTGTAAGGTAAGTGCATATCCAAAACAGATTGATTCCTGAGAAAATTTCTCATAAATTAAGGATTTCAGCAAGGGAGAAAACATGGAAAAACTCCTAACCCAACAGAAATGCATACTGGAAAAAAAAAAAAAAAAAAAAAAAAAAGAGCACGAAGTTCATTTTTTATTTCTCAAAAGCAGCTTTCACCGAATCGGAGATCTTCTATCCTTAAGATGATACTTCTACCTTGATGAAATGAAACTATTATATCTTTAGACTCTTTCTGTATAAGATCAAATTTAAATTAATAGTCAATTAAATAAATGCCTTCAAAATACATTAAATATTCTTACTCTCTAACAATTAGTTGAGTTGGCATTTTAAATAGTTAACGATTTAACCTTTAGTGTAACAATTCATGGATTCATTCCATGGGCTTGATGAGCAAATCAAATTTACCATAACGAGAAAAAATTAATTACATCGCAAACCACACTAAATCTTAACTATTTAATATGCATTTCAACTAAGTGTTAACTGTAATCAAACCTTCGGAATCTAAGCTCTTAGTCTTCAAAAAACATTAATGATATTTTATAATATTGTATGATTAGTTTAATGATATGCGATTTTTATTTGTTTATATTTCAAATAATATAATAAATTTCATGCGATATTAAACATTTAAATTTATAAATACTTTAGTTCAAGCCTGCATTTCGTTAAATAATTATCGGCAGTTAATGTCCTTGATCTTGAACCAGTTGCTCGATTCAATCCATCCGGTTTTATTACGTAATCGCAGTAGGATGTTTTTATTATTTTATTAATTCTAAGAATCACTCAAGTCCTCTGAACTTATCATTTATATCACTTGAGCTAGTAATCATAGTCGGGTCACAAAGCATGCTTTCAGAGTAATTAATGTTTTATACTTGTAAAAGATAAGATGTAATCTATAATTCAACAGCTTACTGTTTTTAAGAATCTAAAGATGCAGTTTTGATCAGTTTCATATAAACTTTCCCTCATAAATTAAAAACACATCCACCGTTTATTTAAGGATCTCAAATTTCAATAATTATTTCTTCATGATTTTGAATAAATTTCTAATAATCATCTTATCAAAAACTATTTACCATTAAAATATATTATGATTATGAAATGGTTAACTTTAAAATTTGTTATCGTTATAAAAAAAATACGTTCCCTAATAGAAAATTTTCTTTCAAATCTCCAATTTACTATACAGAGTTCCAAACACATAATCGGGTATATATATATATATATATATATATATATATATATATATATATATATATATATATATATTTATATATATATATATAAATTATTTTTTTATTAATTTAGAATCTAGTAAAAATAGAAGGGGTGCAATATTTGACCCAAAATCATTATCTAGCTTGGTGTGGACATTTTTTCGAAAGCTTCTTCGATTCATGTTTTAAGATTTCGTATCTATGCGAATATAAATTTCACTGTCTTTTTTAAATTTTGAGTCGAAAAAAACATAGTGTGGCCTGTAGTCTAGATCATAAATCGTCAAATTTAAAATGACATGCACATGTCTCTTGTAGATTAATATATACTATTACAAATTACAGAAGTTATTTTTTCATGACTATTAAAGATTTAAAAAAGCAGAAAATCTTGCCTTGTTCTCCGGTAATTACCCCAAATCACTTCTCAGCATGTCGGATTTGCCAGCATCTGGTTCTCTACTCTCTTCAAGTGAGCCAAAATGCTTTTATCTATCACAAGGAAAGCCACCTTAAATTCCATCCAGATTAGTGAAAATTCTAGTTTCATAATATTTTCGTGGCAAATTCTTCTAATATTTCCCACCCAGCACTCAAAAACCAATTTCTCTCACAGATACATTTTAAAAGCGACCTCATCAAGACGAAGTTGCTTTGTTCGTTATATAACTTTGATTAAATTGTCTTAAAAATATCTTTGAATAGATGATTTACCCATACAGCTAAAAATCTTACCACACCTTCTACAACACAACAGTTTTTGTTTCATTCATTTCCCAATGTCACGGCGAAAACTATATACTAGAATCTGATTCTGAAAGAAGAGCACTTATCCATTTTATTCCACGTCGCTGAAATCTATTTGAAGAACATTTGAACTGTGCCATAAATTTAATAGTGGAGCTATAAATTCGCGATTTACGAGTTAAAAGTTTTGTTGGGATTTATATTCGCAGCATTTTATTTCAGTATATAAAAACGGTATTTCTAAAATATTAGGTTGGGGAAAAAGAAATCCATTATTTTTACGTGAACTTTTTGTAACTTCTTTCAGATTCACTTTGTAAAAAGGTTTAAAACAGTTTTCATGTAGATTTTTAGGTTTTGTGCGAAGCTACAACTGCTGACATGCTGTCAAGTTTGATAGTTTTTGATATTTTATAGACATTCTCGACGATGTTGTATCCATGCGAGGTGCATCTTTAGCATCCAAATACCCAAACGGAATCGACGAAACATAAATTGTACGTAACTGGTGTTACAGTCTTATTTAGGACGATAAATACCTTTCACAATTTTAGCCACCTGGTTAGCATTTTCGCCATTATAAAAGAAAAACTAAAATGTATCGAATTTTCTGTTTGTTGTCTTCCATTTTTAAAACCTTGTACTCGTAACTGAATTAATCAAACAAAAAACTGCAAGAGGATATTTTAGTGTCAAATGTCACCTTTCCAATGAGCATAAATCTGAAATTGTTTGATAGATACCTCACGAGATATCGATCACTACAGACGTCTGCCGAAAAAATAATGGATTACTTTTTCCCCAAACTAATATTAAGAAAGGTAGAAAAATTATATACCTTGAGATCTGATTATATTAAATGAGAGGTAGATGGTGGAGTTTGAGCGCAGTACGATACCTTGCTGTGAAGCTATACTTGAAAATGAAGACTGAAGTTTAATAAATTGCTGAATGTTTCAGTGAATTTATACTACTTTTACGACATGTATAAAAAAATGTTTTCGTGCTTTTGAATTACTGAAGAATAAAAAACTGTTTGCGTCACTGCGCGTACTTATTGTAAATCCATAAATCCAATTAAAAATATTATATTGACTCCATGACTTCTAATAAAAGATATAAATGACAAAATAAACCAAGATAGTTTATTCCTTGTTTACATTTAGTCTAAAAATACTTTTAAACATTGGTTTTAAAAGGCTGTAAAACATTTAGTATTGAAATATTTATTAAAGAAAAGTATTTTTATGTAATATTTTATTAAAAATAAATTTATATCTAAATTTGCTTATTTAACATATTCAGAGTTAAGACTTCAATAGTTTTTATAAAATAAAATTGTGTTTTTATTAGGGAAAATTACAAGTATTTTAAATTGCTTTATTTGATTGAAATAATATAATTATTTCATCATTCTAATTATAATTTTATTAAGAGATTTTACATTATTAATAAAAATATACTTTTTTATGTATTAAATTACTTATTCATTTTGAAATGATATTCTTGCTGTTTCTTCAATTTAAGTAATAAATATGTGCTTATAAGTTGAATATTCTTATTTAAAAATTTTATAGCACTATATACTGCTGCATGCCCTTATATAATAAGAAAGCATGTGTGTATATAAAATATGAGAATGAGAAATATATAAATATCCCCCGAGAAAACATTTATGTAAATTAAATCTATCCGAACCATATTCTCAAGACGAATTATTTAAAAATTTAAATGTTTTAAAAGTCAGTAACCAATACACCTATAGGAAACAAAAACTGCACATTTAATGACCCAATAATTATTATTCAAATTTTCAAAAATTCAAGTGACAGAATTGAAGTAGAACTTTTTTGGGTATCATTATGGTATTTAAATGAATATTTGCAATTTTCTTTTTAAAGCGAATCAGATAGTTATTATTTTCCAACTAAATCTGACTTTTTTATGATCATTCATTATTTTTTTTATGAAAATTTGCAAGAAATAATTTGAATTACATTTTCTTAAAGTACAATTACAAGATGAGAGATTGATGCAATATTGTTTAACATTGAATGAATTATATCATGCTTGAATAATTTGTATAAGTTTTTAATACTTAAATAAAATAAAATAATTAAGTTAAAATATTGTGAATATGGTACAAAGAATAAGTTTTTTCTTTGTATTATATTTACAACCTATGGAACTTTCGAAATTTATTTCTCTCATTTTTTGTTTCATGATATCAGCCAGGACTAAATTTGCTGTATCGATAATTTTTACAGGACTATCATTGGGAAACTGAAAATTATTTTTATTTAAACAAAATTAAAGTATTTTGAACACTTTAGATTTTTATCTTCCTTGATTATTAAAAAAAATGGAAAATTTATTTTTTGCGAACAATGATGCAATTTTATAATTTTATGCGTAATTATAATAATATTTATCTCAAAATTAGTTTTTCAAAAATAAATCTCTATATTCCCTGATCCATTATCACACTATAAATAAAGATATTTATAATATAATATAGTATATATAGATAAAGAGAAAAAAAAGAGAAAATCATTAAGACAATTAAATATTTTATCTCAAAAACAGTTCTTCCGAAATAAATCTCTTTATTTCGTGATCCATAGAAAAAAATAGTATAAAATCGACTGTACGCATAAAATTATAAAATTACACCACTGTTCGCAAAAATTAAAAATTCGTCAAAGTTAACAGGTATGTGAAGAAACAACTTCTGTAACATATTTTTAAAAAATACCATAATTTGCACAGCAAAATTTTATCTATTTGTAAATTTAAAAGTGATTTCAAAATATTAATATATACTTGATTCAGAATTTTACTGATAACAAATAATATATATATATATATATATATATATATATATATATATATATATTTAAATATGTACAATGTAATTTTAAAGAATGAATATTCAAAATTGTTTTTTTGGGCAATCATAAATTCAAGAAAATCAGTGTCGGCTCAACTTACGTGACCCTTTTAATCGCATCTTTGTAAGATAAGTAAATAGATCTCGAAGTCTTAAGGGTAAAATAGATAAAGTTATCTTGTAATAATTTATTTGCGTTGAAGTTTGACGTAATAAAAGTTTTAGTATTTTCTGTTAAACAAGATTATCCTTTCATTTTTCTCGACCTAAGAACTTCGCTTCCATCTCATATTCAAGGTCTGATTTTTGCAATTTGTCTACAAATATTAGCAAAAGTGATAATTTTGATTTTCTATTGTTTCTGAGGAATATTTCGAACTTATCTTAGCAATTTTCGTAGCTGAGAATTATGAATTGATTTTAAACAAGTGATAAAAAGAGTTAATTTTTAATGAGCTTCGTCATGGAGGAATTTTATGGAATAGCTTTTTAGATCTTTTAGAAATTAAATTTAAAACTTAAAAATGTATTTAAACACTGAAGCACTTCAAAGAATGCTCTTTATAAAATATTTTGATTTTATATTAAATAAATTAATTTTAAATCATGTTAAAAAGTGTTGGGAAAGTTTCAGATATTTCTTAAATTAATTTAAACAATCTTTAAAATTTATATCAAATAATCAATTATTTTTAAAAATAAATGATAATGAAATGCTACTTTTTTAATATGTAAATTAATTGAATACAAGCTAATTTTTGTTAACCTGACAATGGATTTATCTCACATATAATTACATTCTCAAAAAATATTTCAATAAGTCACATTCAGGGGGTTTGTGGAGTTCAAAAATGTAAAGATTCAAAAATAAACTCTCAAGCACTTTTGCACAAGTCATAAATGTGCAAATACACTCAAATAATCATCTATCTGTCGATGAATTTACCACAGTTGCGCAAGAAAATACTACATCGATATTATATTTCAAGCACAATATAACCTAACATTTTCAGGAAAGTAGTAGAATATTTTTAGATTTTACCTATCTTTAGGAGATTCCAGAAATATTTTGAGAATTTTCTGCCGAGTCTACCCTACTTCCCCAAATATTTCCAAATAGGTGATTTCATATCAATTCTAATAATTCTGTTTTTTTTTTTTTTTTTTTTTTTTTTTTAACTTTTTTAGGGATGCCATAGACTTAATTTTGCTAAGTCTAATTCATTTTTTATTTACTAAATAAGCAATCCTCATAAAAATACTGCTGTCATTTAGAAACAAAATACTACTTTCACTTCTACTTTTATTTTACAGAAAAATTCCTTTAATGAGAATTTTGTCATAAATTATCCTTTTACGAAATTGCTCTAAATTATACGTTAGCACAATGTAAAAACTTGAACTTCATTTTTATAAGTCAGCATAAATTTCTCACAGATATTGACGTGGTTTCGTGGATAATAGCTACATAATAGTACTTTCTCAATAGTTATAACTAAACTAATTTTTTTAATAATGAAAATAGATCAAAACATGATATTGTGTACTTATTTTTCTAAGGTAAAATGTCGAACTTAACATTCATACATATTTTATTATGAAATATGTAAGCCCAAATTTCTTTCAAGTTATGATAAATATACCGTATATGTGAATTATTTCAATATCTAAAAGTTCCCGAAGGTTTTCAATCAATAGATAATAAATCAACTAGTGGATTCTATTAGTGACTTCAATTTATTTAATTCTATTCTTATATTTTTTTCTTTCATTCCAATGTTCGTCTATTAATCCTTTGAATTCTATCCACATTTCGATAGAAAAGACTATAGAAATTTCTTTTGTCAAAATACTTTTTAACACACTTCACCAAATTATCATCCAACTGTTACAAAAATCCCGGTATTATTTTCCTGTAAAATTTCTTTCTCATAAAACATGGAGAGATGAAAATAATTGGATTAAATAGCGTTTAGTCAATGGTAAGACTTGAAAAAGATGAAAAACGACAGTTTTGGAAGATTTGGCCCGAAATCATTGCTGCCAAATGGAGCGTTGTTATTGTTTCTAATCTCCTATCTTGATATCTAGTCAATGGTTTCATCATTCTAGTCTGACAAAGAAACCACTGATTTTAATTAAGTCTGATTAAAATAGTGGACACTTATGGATATACTCCCAGTCCAGTTTAAGGCAGTCCAAGCAAGATGTGCTAAGGTGATGCTTGTTCTTGCTAGCATATAGTGCAAAGAAGAAACCTTTTGCTCCCTCTAGACTATGTGAGATTTCTTAAGTGTCTCCTGGCTAGTCGGGACAGACATGTATTGGCCTACCTGTGTCTAAAAAGAAATAGGGTAAGCCCTGGTCTTTTGCATTTATACCCGTTGTGAGACGGAAGTATCAACTATTTTTCTTTATTTAATAGAAAGATGATGACGAGTGCTGTGATGTGAGTAATCAGTGCTCCGATCTTCTATTAACAATTTCTGGGTTTAACTGCCATCTTGTTCGTGGATGTTTGTATTGGAATATAAATTTGATCAATATATTAATTTATTGGACAGAAAAGCTGATACAAAACCAAAGATAAATGCATCATGTATGTTACAAGAACAATATTTTGAACATATCAGAGTGCATACTGGTAGCTCCCAAGTAAAAGACAACACTGGATACTTATGGACTGGTGTATACACAGTAAACTCTTCTCCCAGTGTACTCCTGTGGGATATTTCATGTCGAATTTTGATGCAGAGATCCTTGCAATTTCAATAGCTCCGGTAAACGTCAATTGTTTCTCTAAAGCAGTTATTCTTATTGATTCTAAAGAAGCCATCCAGGCAATAGTCATAAATCGTAACATAGATAACCAGATTATTACGGAAATTAAACAAATTTTGAACTTTCTTAATAAATACAACAATCATTTTTCAATTGATCGCTTCACGTGCGGGTATCGATGGTAGTGAAATGGTGGGCTCACGAGCCAAGAGACCACTTAAATAAAAAAACTTCAAACCACTTCATCCAGAGTCACTTAAAAATCATACTTTTAAAAAAGTAAAGGGTTATTTTAAATTTCAGCAGGCGCCCAAATCAACAAACAAACCTAGATTTAACATTCAAGAAACTTGGAAAAAGGTCTGTCAAAAATCCCGTAAAGAGGCATGGACAAATTTTAGACTGTAAACAGGCCATGCTTACATGGCACATCATTTTAATAAAATAGGCATACTTTCATCTAGCTTGTGCCAATATTGTAATTCGGGCATTATGAATGCAGAATATCTTCTTGTATGCCCAAAACTAGATAAAGACCCTCAAATATGAAATGAGAGATTAGCAAATTATACTGGAAAGCCAGAACTTCCATGAGGTTCTTTTAACGACAACAGCTCTTGTGTTCTTTTCCTTGAAATTTTAATTTTTAAATGTTTACTTCTATTCCGCTGTTATTTTATTCTGGTACCTTAAATGTTTTATTTTATTATAGTTATTCTTCTAGGATATTTGAGATGTTTTATACATTTGAATTGATCTTTTCATTGAAGCTATTTGTAATATAATAAATTTAAACAATAAATTGCAAAATTAGTTGCGACCTAATGTTAGGAACTGCACTTCAGTGTTGAACCACAGTTCCAATCTCAGCAACTATTTAATAGCAAAAACCGTAAAAGCATACCATTCTTAAAAAAGTATATCTTTAGATTTAATTTATTTATTTATTTTGATAAATTAGATTAGTTTGCAAATCCCTACCTATCTCACGGAAGGCTATACTTTGGATACTCAATTGCTTTGAAACATAATTTCATTATAAATCTGTTTTCTATGCAGTTTCAAAAACAATATGTTAGCCCTCGTGCGTAAAAATAATCATAACACAATAAGCAAACCAAATTCAATCAAATGCGTTAATATTAGTTTGGGGGAAAAGAAATCCATTATTTTTAAGTGAACTTTTTGTAACTTATTTCAGATTTGTTTTGTAAAAAGGTTTAAAACAGTTTTCATGTAGATTTTTAGGTCTTGTGCGAAGCTATGACTGCTGACATGCTGTCAAGTTTGATAATTTTTGATATTTTATAGACATTCTCGACGATGTTGTATGCATGCGATGTGCATCTTTAGCATACAAATACCCAAATGGAATCGACGAAACCAAAATTGTGCGTAACTGGTTGTTATAGTCATATATAGGACGATAAACACCTTTCACAATTTTAGCCACCTGGTTAGGATTTTCGCCATTATAAAAGAAAAACTAAAATGCATCGAATTTTCTGTTTATTGTCTTCTATTTTTAAAACCTTGTGCTCATAACTGAATTAATCAAACAAAATATCGCAAGAGAATATTTTAGTGTCAAATGTCACCTTTCCAATGAGCATAAATTTGAAATCGTTTGATAGATACCTCACGAGATAGTGATCACTACAGACGTCTTCCGAAAAAATAATGGATAACTTTTTCCCCAACCTAATACTTTATTTTTGCCCCATTAGCTCTGGGTACAAAACGTCACTTATAACCAACAAACTATTCTGTTTAGTGGTATTTAAAAATGTTTCAGCTCTTGAAAACTTGTTACTATAATTGTAGGATTGATGCAAATAAATATTTAACTTCACTTTTCAGTATTTCTCTCACATCAAATATTACATTTTTAAATAGATATTCTATACCAATTTATATGTGAAATTGTTAAGTATTATTAACATCTTTAATGTATTGTTCAATTTTTACTTTACAAAAATGAAAATTTAATGCTTTGAAAATCAGACACCAATATTTTTATTAATGATAGTTACTCCCAATTTTTTTTTTCAATTTATCTTTTTGCCAAGTTTCCTGAACTTAGTAAACAAAGGAAAAAAATAATGTTAGAGAAACAATCAGAGAGTTTAAGTGTGTCAATTTGAAAGAAATGTAGAATATTCAGTCCTTCCACGTGCATAACATTTTGTCTCACGGTTTGATTTTTCTTATAGAAAAAAATTGTCTTTATCATGTGAACTAGTTTACGACATTATGTGATATAAGAAGATTGCAGAAACTTCCGTAAACAAATCCTTCATAGATCCAGAGAGACACTAGTCTAAATATTTGTTGATTATTCTTATCAGAGAGAATTGAATATTAAATGTTGCCACTTATGAATTTCTTAAGATTAGTGAATAGATCTTGAACAAAGTGATGATAGATCAATGAAGTGCTTCATTTACATTTTCAGTCCTTCAATATTCTGTCTTTAACCCCAGTATTTTGAAAGTTTCATAAAATTCAGAGATAATACGAAGTGAAGTCAGGCTTTGAAGTCACGTATGTCAAATTTTAAAAATTAATGAATAATATGATTAACACAATGAATTCAACATTTTTATTATTATAAGACATTGCTTGGCGTAAAATGTAAGCCACACTTATGGTATAATAAATGTTTTACATATGATTTAGAATATAGTTTCTTCTTAAAGGTCACACACAGGCAGAATAAGGAAAACTAATAGTACCTGTTTCCAAAATAAAGGTACCTCAACTAGTAACTATATACGACAAAAATAGTATCCAGTATTTCATTTCCGTATTTCTGAGTATTGGCAATTTCATTTAGTAACACAATAACGATCTGTTCTACTATTTAAAGGTATTTCTCTTTGTACTAGTATTTTACTTTTTATATACATATATATACAAGAAAAAATTCTTTTCATAAGTAAAATCATCGAGAATTTTTTTGTGAAACAAACTAAGACTCACTGAAGAACAAAACGATCCTCGATTGATTTTTAATCCAGTTTACATGATTATGTGGCCAATACAAACGCTCTTTTGCACAATCTCTACATCTTGAAATTCAAACAATTTTTTCGCATTCTTCTGTGTTCTGTCTTGATTGATATAGCTCTTTCTATTAAAGAAATAATCACAGATCTAAGCTGAGGTGTGGCCTTTCTGTTGCGAACATGGAACATTGAGTCTAAAATATAAGTAATCAACAGAAAATATGAAATTTTTCACCTATTATAAGTAAACTTTTAAGATTCTGAACTTAGAAATCGGTTCCACAAGTAACTTATCATGAAAAGATCGATGTTTAACCAATTTACAGGGTCATACAGTCATTGATATTGTCCTATAAATAACTTACGATTCTTCTTATAACATAATTTTGCATGCAAAAGCCTTTCCAAATTCATCATTACACTGTGGAAATTTTGAAGTTGTAAGCATATCGTCGTTTATTGAATCGATTCATCTCAAGTATCTGGGTTTAAAATGTGTATTTATGTAAAACTATGTCCACCCTACTCTTTTTCACTAAGCGATTTGGTGAAATTTTGTGAGGAATTTACATCTGAAGGATTTCACATTATTTTTAGCCTGCTAATCTCAGTTTTACAATTTATTACTTAGCACTCTGGAAACCATAGTAGATATATTGTGTTTCTCCCCTATAAAACATTTCTACTTCAGAAATTTATTTCTGAATCACTTAAATCAATCAATAAAGACTAGAATAAGAATAATCAGAAATCAAAACAATCAAGGAATTTTTATATAGTTTTGGAAAGTGTATTGCGAAACGAATCTTCATTTAAAAATAGTATAGAAAAAGTGTCTCATTATACAAGACCACTAAAAGCAACTTTGCTATACAATTTACTACAAATGCTATGGAATGTTTTTATGATATATAAAGATTTAGGATACAAGAGGTTTTATTGCTTTAGTTGCTTCAAACGTTTTGAAATTTCCTTAACTTTGGTATATGGCAACATTACTTGATAAATTTACCAAATGCTATTGTTTTCTTATAATTGTTATTAGTATTCAAAAAAAATCCTTCTTGATACATTCCATTCCGTATGTTGCAAAGTTCGAACAACTTGTAATAGTGGAGCTTGGCTATTCAGTTTTTATTCATTGTTTTTGCCAAAGGGGTTAATTTGCGCTTTAGGCCATACTTCGCCAGCTCGCGAATTTGATGCTCTTTTTTCGCGCATGCTCATTAATTACTCTTTTGTTTTAGCCTTTTCATTGGTCGCTAATTAAATTTCACTTAGAAATAGCGGTAGAAATTTCGCCATGGCATGTGTGATTTTGAAAACTCGCCAAGTAGGGGACCTAAAGGGCATTTTCACCGCCAAAGGTTTTGAATTATTGTAGTAAAGAATTTATCAATGGTGCTGGTAGTATGGACGATTAGATAAAAACATTTTCAAATGACTCTACATGAAAATAAAAGACATCTGCTTTCTTTATTTAACCACTTCTAGCAACACGCATCGGTTTCGTTAAATATAAAAATTTAGCAAAAGGTATTTTTAAACAATATAATGGTGCTACTCATTTTTAAGTTGCGAACCATTGTATCAACTTTTGTCATTATTAAATTTTGAAAATTGGCATGATCTCTTTATAGTCCAATTTATAATAATATAAATATTCAATATTTCATAGAAATTATCGCTTCAACTGTCAGTTTTGATTTTCACGTGATTCGCTTAATTGCTAAGTGGCTAATATTTCAAACCATAGCAATAATTCACATGAATTCTAAGATACACTTGTATTTTAAAAAATATTCCGAAATTTTTTTTTAACTGTGATTATTACAAATTAAGCGTTGCTTATTTGGTTGATTCCTAATAACTTTTAATTCAAATTATTAAGAAGAGTTTATGGTTATTTTCTTAACAAAATGTATCTGTTGTCATATCCTTAGAAACAATAAGTTCCTATTTGTCTTTTTTACTTATATTACTAATATGATCAATTTCCTGAGTTTCGTTAAAATTGACTTAATATATTAGTTTGGGGAAAAAGTAATCCATTATTTTTTCTGTAGATGTCTGTAGTGATCGATATCTCGTGAGGTATCTATCAAACAATTTCAGATATATGCTCGTTGGAAAGGTGACATTTGACACTAAAATATCCTCTTGAGGTTTTTTGTTTGATTAATTCAGTTACGAGTACAAGGTTTTAAAAATGGAAGACAACAAACAGAAAATTCGATACATTTTCGGTTTTCTCTTGTAACGGCGAAAAAGATAGCCGGGTGGCTAAAATTGTGAAAGGTGTTTATAGTCGTATATAAGACTGTAACAACCAATTACGTACAATTTTTGTTTCGTCGATTCCGTTCGGGTATTTTTGATGTTAGAGATGCACCTCACATGTGGATACAGCATCGTCGAAAATGTCTATAAAATATCAAAAATGATCGAAGTTAACCACATGTCAGCAGTCGTAACGCGCAAGACCCAAGAATGTACATGAAAGCTGTTTTAAACCTTTTTACAAAGTGAATCCAAAAGAAGTTACATAAAGTTCACGTAAAAATAATGGATTTCTTTTTCCCCAACCTAATATTTTAGAATTACCGTAATATTTTAAAAGAAATGGCTGTGCGTTTACGTAAGTTAAACATTAAGCAAAGCGGCGTTATCTGAATTGAAAATATTCGTCTGTGTTGTTAGCAAAATCTTTACAAAGTGCGTGAAAATCAATAATAATATCGTCAGTAATATCAGCACTTATAGCTACTGAAATTATATAATAAGATGGCTTAGCAAAGATGGAGTATTTCAATTCTAATCTTTTTAATTCGAATAGCGAAAAATTTAGATTATGTAAGTTTCCTGTAACTATTTTTGATAACAAAAACAAAATATCTTTTTTCATCCAACGGAACACATACACTCTAAACTAAGCATATTTTAATCTTTCATAGCTTTATTTTTTAGTTATGATTTCAATTTAATCATTTTTCTAATCTTATATGCAGTATCAATGTTTTAATTTATAAATCAAGAAATGGGTCTGTCATATGCTCAGCAATGCTATTCGCAAATTGAGTTAGAGTTACTTTTATATTGAACCATTGCTTCTGGAACTTTTAAATTTTTTTTTTTTTGTATTATTTTCCTCAAATGCAGCGTTTATTCCGATGCGGCTTTTCTTCCAGAAATTATGATAAATACCGAGGAATAAAAATTTTTTAATAAAATTAACGAATCAATTAACCTGTGCCTAATAAAATTGAAAAATTTGTTTTATAAACGATCTAGGTGAAGATACAGGATAATATTCATGAAAAATAGGGTTAGAAAATTTATACAAGGAACTGATTAATTTAATCGACACTAAAGTTTTATATAAATTGAAATGAGGAAAGGTTTAAACTAAATATTTAATTTTATTTATTATTTAAAGTTATGTACCAAATTATAATCAACTTTGTTTTTATTTAATGTAAAAATTTTTACTTGTCAAAGAGTTTACAGATTACTAAAAATATATTTTACGAAAAACGGATCTCTCTTATACAATAGGTACGATTTATTTGTTATTTATGATCAATACATAAGACAACCAATATTATTAAACCAGGATTTTTAGATCCACTTATTTTATGAGAATATTATTAAAATTAAATTTTTTTTATTTCAATAATGTTTTTTTTTTTTTAAAAAAATTAGTCTAATGTTTATGAAATTGAAAGAAATGATTTATTTCATGGTTACTTACTTGAATGAGAGATGATAAAATTATGAGGGTTGTTGGAAAATCTTAGTAGCGATTTAAAAAATTATTTAAAGTTCAATCATTATAACGGGTAGTTAGAAAAATATATATGTGATTAAATAGTAATTTATTAAATAATTTTCTATTGTTTATTGTTCTTCCGTTACTTATCAACAGAAATTTGTATGCATTATCTGCTTGGAAGAGTTTATTTTTCATTTGGGGGAATGATTAATTTAAAATTTTGGATCATATAGTTTATTTTGTTAAATTGTGTTTTATTTTTCAATAAAATTTTAAAATAATTAGATAGGGAATTACATAAAGAGATCGATAAACTCCTATTTGTAAAAGTTTCAAGAAAAGGTTTATTTTATCCGAAAAAGAGAAAGAGAGAGATAAATATCTTTACAAACCTGTTACCTGTACCTGTAACGTCTTATTATTTAAAAAAGAAAAAGGTTTCTAAATCTGATAGAAATATTGTAAAATAAATAAATAAAATAAAATAAATAAAAAAGAGAGAATTAGAGATAATTAATATTTGTTGTAGCGAATGACTGTTTATTTCTAGTTTGATCCTTAAGTAGAGGAGCAAAATTAATATTTGATTCATTGCGCAAAATATACATATTTCTCGCTCCATTTTTAATATAATAAACAGAGTTAAAATTTGAACCATTGGTAATGTTACTGATTATTAATTTCTTTTCAGAGCTTTAAAAGAAAATGAACAGAATTAATATTTGAAGCATTGAATTATGGATGAAAGCTATTAATTTTTTTTCCATCTTCCTGTAGAAGGAGCAAAATTAATATTGATGTTTTAAGCAATTCAGTTTTCTTTTTTTTCTTAATTAGAATGAGCAGAATAATTATTCAGACAAAGAACAAACAATTATTTTTTTTTATTTCATTTTTAAGTAGAAAAAGCAGAACTAATATTTGACCTAAGTAAAAATGATTAATTTCTCATTTCATTCTTAAATATAGTGAGGATAATTTATGTGGAAGAATAGAACAAACTATATTTTCTTCTTTCATCCTTAAGTAAGATGAACAGATAATATTTAAAGTATATTGAACAAACTATTAATTTCCTCTTTCGTTCTTAATGAGAATTAACCAAATAAATCTTGCATGACACAATAATTAGAAAATAAAAGTGAAAATATCTATTCATAAAAGAGTTTTTTTTATTCTGATAAATGCTGTGCAAAAGCTTGATGAATTGATTCTGCGCCATAAACATATACTTGCTTCTGGTTTCTATGCAATAATGTATGTTTTTGAAATAAACATAAGAAATCACATTTTAGTTTCAAATTGTAACTTTTTAAGAATTTCCTGTAGGAAAAATTGCTAATATTAAAAATTCAATTCTTAAGTGGTCCATTATTAGCAGGCAAAACAAATATAACATAATTTACTAAATGAACGCAACCGCGTTTAATATTTTTTTTTATTTCTAATGGCGGGCACCCTTGAACAAGTAAGTAACATTAGCCCATTTGCCACAACAAGGCCGGAAACTGCTACTGATTTAATCGTTACCCGGTGGGCACCTGTGAACCAAGTCACGGAGGTACGAGTAGCATCGCCCAAGCAACACCACCACAAACCCATTTATAGGGCGGGCCACATTCATCCATCATCAAGGATGGACAAGAAACAGAGAAAGAAAGTAAAAGTACTAAGTACTTGTCAAACAAAGTACTTGTCAAACATTTTGCATTATTATAGGATTTTGCATTCTCTTAATTTTTATTAAAAGTTCTCAATGACTTTTGCACAATATATATATATATATATATATATAGTGTTTTAATACCATGATATGGTTTATCAATTATTATAATAATTAGCTCACACATTTGAGTAAATTCCCATTCATTAGATTTGAATAAATCAACGAATGTCTGATTTTTAAGTTGTTATCAATAAAATTCATAATCAAAATTAAAATAATATACTATTTTTAAAAGTGAGTAGCTTGAAGGAAGTATTAACATTTATAATTTTTCGTAGCAAATGTGGTTGCTAAATAAAAAACGATTAGGATAAAATACAAATTTATTCATCTTTCGCTTCTTGTCTTTGGATTATATTAATGAAGAAAAGAAGAAAACTGTTTTAAATACAATTTCTGATCGATAATCTCTAATTTTGTTTTAAAAATTTGTTTGCTACAAATTTAGTATGAAATGGTCTATTCCTCGTATGATTACACCTACACATACAATCCAAAATTCAAATTTCCTCAGCATTCTGTGTCCTTAGAGAAGTTAATTATGAAATGCAGAAAAAAATTATCTTTTAGGTATTTAATTTTTATTTCAAAGACTTAAAATTGCTATAAATTGAACGTCAGAATGACCTATTCTTTACATAATTGTTATAACACGTGTGGTCCAAAATACAAACTTACTCAGCGCGCTCTGAGTTCTTTGAGCAAATTAATGAAGAATGATAGGAGAAAAATTATCTTTTAAAGATAAAGGAGATAGAGAGAATGATACAAAGTTTTCAGTCTTCTTATCACGAATTTTTTTTTTCACTGAACCGTTTTTTAATATTTATCAACTTAACTGGTTCAAACTCCAAGAAAACGGATTCGAACTTCGGAATACTGACTTTTGAAATTTTATGCTTCAATCGTAAATGCGATAAAAAATGTTAATGAAAAGATATTCTATCATCATTAGAAATTAGATAACTAATGAATAACTCTTCTGTTGAAATTTACATTTTAAAGTTTTGTATCCGTTTTTCGCATATCAGTTTATGCAATCAACGTCTTTAAATGTGATGATTAATGCTGAAAAGAATTCAGATCTATTTGTTATAACTTAATTACGAAAGAAAGTATGCGGTTACAATTAAATCTGAATAAATAGTTGAATTTTTTAATCAAGCATGGTAAATAGGATGTGAAAAGCAAATGGATTTTTTAGGAAAATAGGAATAAGAGGAATAAGGAAGTTTTTTTAAAGAAATTTTCTCTTTAAGTGAAATAAAACAATAATTGAATGCTCTGTCATCTTTTCAGTTTGTTCAGTTTCCATCTCAGTTTGTTCGACAATTTTCGGTGGTTCTATTCGATTTCATTCAGGTTTGTAGGGATTCAGAGACTTATTTGAGCCCTTAGTTTCTGTAAATTTAACCCTCGTAAGTAAACATAAAGATAAAGCCAGAAATAGAACATTTTTTGAAAGAGCCTTCTTTTAACTCAAATTTATGCAATATTGTTTTTTTTTTTTTTTAATTAAATTTCAAAAAAATAATAAAACATATCATTATAATTTAAATTTCGATCTCAATTAAATATTGTAGCTATAATATTTTTGGTTTAATATTCCTCCTCAATTTTTTTTAAATCAATGTCATTGTGTCTTTATACTTTAGATAATATATTGCCATAATTATAAATGTGTCTTTGATTTAGTCATCAGTTTAACGTTCTTGATCAGAAAATCTTCTAATTCACATACCTTATCTCCAAAAAGCTTTCATTTATATTAAATAAATGCAAAATATTATTGGATAATCTTTCCCAGTATGTGAAGAACATATGTTAATGATGGAATACTGTTTTTTTTTAACCAAAATCGGATGTATTCAAAGAACAGAAACTGATTGCTTTAAGCATATTTTAGAATCTTATTGGATTTCTCAAGCTACAAAATCTAAAACAATCTGCCCCTACTGCCATAATCTCTATCTTAACATATTTTGAAGATAAAGATAATAATATCTTATAAAGCAATATCTTATAAAGATTTTTCTCAGAGTTTAAAATAGTGCTGATCATTTCAAAATTTTACTAATCTAGAATTTAAACATTCTTTACATCTAAATTAGTCATTACTAAACTCGTTTTACTGAAAGTTATCAATTATGAAGTTATCCTATATATATATATATATATATATATATGTATGGGTAAAAATAAATCCATTATTTTTACGTGAACTTTATGTAACTTCTTTTGGATTCTCTTTGTAAAAAGGTTTATAACAGCTTTCATATAGATTTTTAGGTCTTGCGCGTTACGACTGCTGACATGCAGTTAACTTCGATCATTTTTGATATTTTATAGACATTTTCGACGATGCTGTATCCACATGCGAGGTGCATCTCTAACATCAAAAATACCCGAACGGAATCGACGAAACAAAATTTGTACGCAACTGGTTGTTACAGTCTTATATAGGACGATAAACACCTTTCACAATTTTAGCCACCCGGCTATCTTTTTCGCCGTTACAAGAGAAAACCGAAAATGTATCGAATTTTCTGTTTGTTGTCTTCCATTTTTAAAACCTTGTACTCGTAACTGAATTAATCAAATAAAAAACCGAGAGAGGTTATTTTAGTGTCAAATGTCACCTTTCCAACGAGCATAAATCTGAAATTATTTTATAGATACCTCACGAGATATCGATCACTACAGACGTCTACCGAAAAAATAATGGATTACTTTTTCCCCAACCTGATATATATATCCCCACAGTAACACAAACTGTCCAATCAACTTTGTGTGTACTGCTGCTGGACCGCATTTCAAATTGTTTTACTAAAGTTGTAAAAGAATTGCCATATGCTTCATAAGGAATCAAATTTTTATTTTGATTTATCATAGGCCTAAATTGTGGCTTATTTCACATATTTTTCATACATAGCTAAAGTTCAAAAACTTGGGAAAAATAGCATAAATAATCAACTGATTTAAATGTAAAAATTAAGTAATAACAATTTTATAACTACCTGATAAGTTACCTGATAATCCTGAAATCTTTTAAAAAAATTTTAGCAGAATAAATTAAAAAATAATGTAATAAGAAATGTCCAATTTTCTCTCATAAGATTTTTAAGAAATCACATTTGAACGCCTATATATGTTGTCACAATTTCTGTTATTTAGACTTTGATAAACTTTTGTGCAAATTTTGTTGACGAAAATTTATAAAAAGTTATATAGCCCCATTTAAAAAGATTTAGTTTTTAAACTATTTAAAATTTTAATAAAATTTCTTTTTGAAATATGTTAAAGTATTAATGTATTTTCACTTTCGTAAGTAATTTCAATCTGGTTTTAATTATGCATAACATTTTCTCACCCTTTTATGAAAGTATTAAGATTAATTACTTGTTGACAGAGGCCTCTTGATAATCATTCTCGTCGTCAATCATTAAACATTGTTTTTAAGTAGGATAACTTTGTACAAACATTCTATCTTACGTTTGCGATGACCATGAACTGCTCTCAAGGATAAAGATTTAACGATGTGATGGGTTTGTTATTCGATGTGAATAAGATATTGAAATCATAAGCACAAATATTTTCATACACTTATCAAATTTAAATGAACAGCGCCAGTAAAATTATCAAGCAAGTGATAACATCTTCATTCGGATATTATTTACAAAAACGGATTTTGAACATGAATATTGAGTTTTTACTTAAATTCGGGTGAAATATAAAACTTTTATTTTTGTACGCTATGATTTATATTTATATAATTTCTCTATTATTTTATTTTTCATTTTCTTAAAATTTTTGATGGAATCTGCACATTTACATTTATTATTATTATTACATCTTAAATTGATATTATTTATTAAACGTCCTTATATTTTATAAATAGTTACTTTTTATAAAATAAAGATATAATAATAATGAATATATATTATTTTTATATTTTTATTGAGAAAATTAGACATTTTATTATTTAAATATGCTAATATACAGCTTAAGCATGTAATTGTTCAAAATATCATAACTATAAAAGTTATAAATATCCTTTATCAAATCAACTGAATTATATAATCGAAAGGAAAACCTTGATAACATTACATTTTCTGAAAAATGAATTCAAAGTTTAAGTATTTTGAATTTTTTTTATACCTAAAAATATATATTAACGTTTTTATCATTTTTTAATGATTTCGAAAATACAGAAAACTTTTGAAAAATATTTAAACTAAGCAATTTTAAGTATAAAAAAATTATTATTTTATTACAACACTTTTTATCACAGTATCAGCCATAAATTAATAAAAACGTTGAAAGAAATTAAGTGAATCATTGCTCATATAGAGATAAGTGCGCAAAAGAATCTCATTCGTATTTCGAAATTTTATCATATCTTTTTTCAAAAAAAAAAAAAAAAAAAAAAAAAAAACTTTTAGTTTTGCAAAGCATGAGATTATCTTCATATATATATTTTCAATAAATTATAAATTTGAAGTAAAGAGTTATCTCTTTTTTTTTTCATGGTCACTTGTCTTGACCATTGCTTTTGGCGCAGCTTGTTCATTTTGGACCTTGCGCCATAAAATCCAACCAATTAACCAACTTGACCATTGCTTCAGGATCTTTTATTTTGGATTTTTAAATATGTTAAAAGTATACAGAAAAATAGTAAAGCAGCTTGATGGGGGCATTTTATTGTATATAAATTAATTATTAATCAAAAGCATTGTAATTACTTCCGATTTCTTATTAAATAATCAAAAATGCTCTTCAAAAATTCGATTGCATTTCATACTTATAAAATGAGAGCTTTAACAATAGAAAATAATAACATTACTATTAGATAAATGATAATTAATTTGTTTCAACTTTATGCTCATAAGTGAAAACATAAATAATTAATGACTTTGTTGAATTTTAAATAATTAATGATTTTAATGATTAATGATTTTGAAAACATAAATAATAATAATATTATTTATTTATGACATATATTTTTTCTCAGATGTGATCGACCGCATAATACTTAAAATTATATATTTTATTTATGTGTTGAGTAATAGATATTATAAAAAAAAAAACTGAAGAGTTTACAATGTAATTAATGCTAATATTTAACTGAGTGTAATTTATTAACCGCTAATAAGTTAAAAATTATCGAATATTAATTAATGCATATATAATATAGTATTTTAGTTATTTGCTGAATTTTATTCATAAATGAAATGCTTTATCAAGTTTTACTTAAAAAGAACTTGCAGTAATAACAATATATGAAATATTTTAAATAGCTTAATTCTGTAATTCATATTAAAAAAAATAAACCAAATTTGATTTATATTACATTAGGGTTCCAACTGACTTTGTAACATAACAGTTAACAATTAAATATATTAATAGAAAAAAAGGAAAGGAAATTGTAAAACATATATAAGAGCAAGCTTCAAAAAATGAATATTTCATGTAAAAAAAGACTTCTATGAACTAAATGTAATATTAAAAAAAATTAAGTTAATTGCTTTGTATAAATAATTAAAAAAATAATCCAAATAACATTTTTCTTCTTTTACATATTAAATGCGTTATTTGCAGATTTTTAGATTGATATTGCAATCAGATTATCTTCCAGAAGAAAGAAAAAAATCATTTTCTTCGAAGAGGAGTCAATGACATTAAAATTTCTTTGAAAACTTCTTATTAAATTGATGAACTGCATTAAAAAATTTGATGATGTTTACCTTACCCAATTTTTTAATGCAGTTTATCAATTTAATATTATAGAAATACTAATTTTTGGTTAGATATTTGTTCTAAGTGGTCTATTCTATTCACCACAAGTTTTTATCCGACTTTACTTAAAATATGAAGTTTAATCACAATCTACGTACGAATTACTATTAAATGAATGTTTATTTGTATAATTATATCAACCATCGATTTTCAAATGAAGATTTTTATTTTAATTAATTTATTTCGTTTGCCCTAACAATTTTTATTTGAAATTCAAATTTTAATAAACGTTAATAAATTAAGGAACAGCTTTTTGGAAAAATCATTCATATTTTTATTGTTAACATTTTACATAATATTTAGCATGAATTAAATTATTATTTATAATAATTCCTCAAAAACAATTAAATACCAATCATTCAGCATATTATTATAAAGACCAACAATTATTTCAAAGAAAAAAGTTACTTATTAAATCATTTTTGCAATCATTCCTTTTTGTTTATTTTTATCCGATGAAATTTTTATCAAATTAACTTCAACAAATACCAGATTTTTTAAAAATAAAATTTACTCCTATTAGGCTTTATACACACGCAAATAATTGATAAAAATTATGCTTTTATTAACATTCATTGGAAAATATAAAGTGTTTTATTTAATTGTCCCTTTAACTTCATGCATATTCTTTAATAAATCATGAGTAAAATAATTGTTACAAAACACCAAAATATATGAACTAGCATCGTTACAGAAAGGTATTTTTAGTAGTGTAGGTAATACATTGGTTTTCGACAGTCTTAATCCTTTTTTCCGTGAAAATTAAAAGCAACAATTACGATTCTAATTACGGAAGTATGAACAAGATTATATTTAAACCAGAACGCACACCTGTACAAGCAAATATTTTATTGCTTGTTTCAATACCCTGCACTATGTATTTAGCAACACTGGTCTGATGACCTAATTTTAAAATAACGCGAAATAGTAAACAAATATACTCTCTTTGAGCGACTATTTCTATTTAAAGACAACAACTATATTTTTGAGGGCAAAAAATATACTTCCATCACTATCCAATTCAGCTGGTATAGGAAATCATATTGTTGTTAGTGTTATCATGTTTTAAGTAAGAATTTTATAACATTGGGAAAGAAAACTCTGAAGGTAACCTTATAGAAAATGCAATATATTAGTACTTGTTTTTTCCTTCCAAAAACTGTGCATTACCTAAACATGAATGAAAAAAAATCAAAATATGAAATAATGTCTCAAATTACATGATGCTGTTGATATTTTCACATTGAATATATGTCACCTTTTATACACGACGAACTCCTGATTTAGTCTGTATGATTGTATATTAACAAGAGAAAGCCTGCTTGTTCTCTCTGATGTCAACAGTATGGAATTTTGGGATTCTGTATAGCTTTCAATACTATCTTCTTGGACCCATGAATTATAAAAATTCATGTGACAATCATTTGATAACTAAGAATAATGTTGTTGAACAATAAGCCACAAACTAGATACTCCACAAGTGATTTTGACTTTACCTATGGCCCGTGTTGGTAGATGATTCTCCTTTTTAAATGAAACATAACGAAATCTTTCACAAATATCCAGGTGTATGAGTTCTGAATAAAGAAGCCTGCATGCATTCTTAAATCAGACGAGTTTCTCATTATCTTATTCATTACGTAGAAAAACTTCATTTAAATCAATTTTAGGAAGCAGGCACTAGAATAATAATCATTACTATTTATCGCCAAGCTCACTATTGATTTGTTATTGCAAGTGGTCTTCGGTTGAATATTTCCAAAATTTAATTCTACTATAGTCATGGTTTTTATTAAGTCTGGAGATACATTTTAAGAGGTAGATCCTGTCAAATTATTCCTCGCGGGCCAGTAATAACTGTAAATCGTCAAGCAAATCAATCATTATCATTTAAGTGTATCCCTCTATTTAGCTATTGCTATGGATATATTAAGCTATTGCTATATTGCTATTGATTGAATATTAAGGAATAACGATTCTAACTAGAAAATTATTATAATCATATTACAGTAAAAAATTTTTATTGAAATTATGCACTCTCTCTACTAACACCTTAAAAAACTGTGATTAAAATTTGCTCTTTTAACTATTCATAAATTATTTTACTTATGAAGAATATGCAAGTAGTCTTTTTATCTTATCATGTGATAACTATTTTCTACTTGGGACTTTATTTAATTTTAATGAAAAAATCATGCATTAATAACTAATGCATTATTTTTTATTTTACTTAATATGGTATACACATTGCTGACTGCTGTACAAGTTCATTGCCTGTCTTCTTATTAAATTGAGGAATTAAAGAAAAAGAAGGAATTTGTGAACAATGTATAAGATTGGGGAAAAAGTTATCCATTATTTTTTCAGTAGACGTCTGTAGTGATCGCTATCTCGTGAGGTATCTATCAAACAATTTCAAATTTATGCTCGTTGGAAAGGTGACATTTGACATTAAAATATTCTCTTGCGGTTTTTTGTTTGATGAATTCAGTTATGAGTACAAGGTTTTAAAAATAGAAGACAACAAACAGAAAATTCAATACATTTTAGTTTTTCTTTTATAATGGCGAAAATGCTAACCAGGTGGCTAAAATTGTGAAAGGTGTTTATCGTCCTATATATGACTGTAACAACCAGTTACGCACAATTTTGGTTTCGTCGATTCCGCTTGGGTATTTGGATGTTAAAGATGCACCTCGCATGGATACAACATCGTCGAGAATGTCTATAAAATATCAAAAATTATCAAACTTGACAGCATGTCAGCAGTCGTAGCTTCGCACAAGACCTAAAAATCTACATGAAAACTGTTTTAAACCTTTTTACAAAGTGAATCCAAAAGAAGGTACAAAAAGCTCACGTAAAAATAATGGATTTCTTTTTCCCCAACCTAATAAAATAAATTTTTTTAATTCTTTTCCTAAGAAATATTAAGTTATAATTTTACAAAATTGAAATAATAATTTGACAAAACACTGGTCAAACAGCTGAACCTTGGTAACCATCAAGTCGTTATTTTACTAAAAATATAATAGTGAGTAAGTTCATGGTTTTATGATTCTGTTACGAAAAACAATATTTATTACATAATGTTTTCAGCATTACAAAAAGGTTAATCATGCCGGACAGAGGTAGTAAACATTTAACTGAAACGCCACAGCTCTGTGACGATGATCAAATAAAAAAAAAATGAACAAAAATTTATCTTTCCGAGAATAACAAACAAGTCTAATCATTGCGGAATTAAAGAAAAAGAATGAAATTGTGGAAGAGCGGTTATCTAAGATTGTATGGAAGAAGGAGAAGGTGACGTAATATTTTTTAGCTTTCGTAAACAGCTGTCGGGAGGTGCGGTGGTATATATATCTGAATATTGTCCTCAGATAGGCATTTTACCCATCTTTACGCTGGACGCAAATAAAGAAGGTTGTCTTATCTGAAGAGGAAAAGGTTCGCTTCAAACAAGATCATCTTAACTCACTTAACAAGTGGGTGTTTTATTACAAGTGAGTATCCGATTTTTAACTCATCTTCTTTTGTTTTTGCATTTAATAGCTATCTTAGTTCTTTTAATTAGTCTTTCGAATAATATTTGTTTAACAGCATTGTTAAAAATGCCAAAAAATTGCAATGATGCTTTATCAAGGAATTCTATTTCTGTGCTTTTGTGTTTAATAAGTATCTTAAAGTATATTCTGAAAAATATTTGTAATCATGCTTGCGCAGAAGTTTTTTTCATAAAAGTCTCAAAAATTGCAATGTTTTACTCCAAGGAAACAAATTTTAATAAATATACATGATATGTTTATCTTAATAAATACTTAAAGTGAAAATAGAAAATTAATTTAAAAAATATTTTCAACATTTTTTAATTTTTTACTTTTTATTATATATATAAAAAGAATGTTATTATATTTTACAAAATATTATAAATTATTTTTTGATCATTCCTTTCTTTTATCTGTGGATTTTCAAGTTTTTATTAATATCAAAGAATTTATTTATTTATTTATTTTGTGAGGAATTTTCTTATAATAGGGGAATTATGTTTAACACTCACTAAGAAATATGCGTTTCATTATACATGAAAAAGATATGTAAGAAAGAATAAAAATTAAAAATTTATGAACAACCAATCATAATGATTGTGTTTTAATAATTAAAATAATAAAATTTCAAATATATTATTATGTTACTTTTTTCAATTTTCTGTGATATTTTAAGAGAAGTATGACCAGTTATAGAATTTAGTTTATCTTAAGAATTAAGTTTATTTCTTATTTAATACTTATAAATTAATTACTTAATTTTTCTATTTTTTATAAATTTTTTATATTTCTAGTTTAAAAAATCTGTTTAAAGTATAAATACGCAAATGAATATAAAATTGCACAGCTTTTAATTTATTTATTACAAGAATCTATTAATTGCTTTCAAAAATAAATAAAGATTTTTAAAACAAATAACATATAAACATATGACTGTATTATATTACAAACATTTATTTTTTTAATTTCGAAGGATAAATAATTTTATGGCCCTTATATATTTTTTACAATTATATATTTGAATAGAAAAATTTACAATTATATATTTATCTAAATGCTATAAATTATGCACACAAACATACTTATATATTATATAACATTTTAGTCATGGCCGCCATCTTCACCGGAGCGATGGATTTACTTTATGAAAATAGTGTACAAGTAGTAGAAGGATTACAATCTAGGTAAGAGATTATTTTGATAAACACATATAAATTTTAAATATTTAATTATTTGACAGCAACTACTACTTATAAGGGTGTTTTAAGGACTATTTATTAAAAGTATTATTTTTAATAATATTAATTCAGAAAAATGTATAAAATCAATTTTTTTCTTTTTCAAATCTTTCCTTTTAGATAATTATCAAACATTCAAAAGAACTCATTCTTACAATTTTGAAATAATTTCCAAAATTATTATTATTAAGGTTAATAAATATGAAAATGGCAAATAAAATTTTTAATTTAAAACAGTTTTTATAATTATAAAATTATGTTCAAGTCTCTGTAGAATTTTTGAATCCACGTGAAATATATGTAAATTTTATTAAATTATATAATATATAAGAAAGAAAGAAAATATCTTTGTTAATTATTATTGATATATTTTTATTTTTAGTTTTCACTCTATATGAATTGGCTTATTGTATTTATCATATTGTTTTTACTTTAAAAATACTTTTAAATTTACTTTTAATTGATATCAAATTGACTTATTTGTATAACTTTACATTTTCATTTAGTTTTTTTTCTGAATTGTTGTTTCATTAATTTTTAAATGAAAATAATTGATTAATGAAAATTGTATTATGCTTCAAAAATATTTGTTGTAAATCTATCGGCTTATTTCACCAATAATACACATTTTGTATTTTTATAGATTCTTGAAACAGAGTGACATGTTTTTCTTGATATCAAATTTATTTGATCCAAGATACGCTTTCTTGGTGTATTCTCCTTTATTTTTCTCATTTGATTGGAAAGTTGGAAAGAAAATCATGTGGGTAACTGTAGTGGCAGAGTGGGTGAACCAAATGTTAAAATGGTAAGCATTTGAATAAAACTGTATTTTCATATATTTTATTGTGACAAATGAAATTTGAAGCGCTAAATGTTATCGATTTATCTCTCTAAGAATTTAAAATTTATATCACATATAGTTTGATAAAAACAAATAAAAATGGTAGTTGTTTTTAGTATGTTCTAGGAACTTTATGTTGCAAAATACTCTGAATAAGAAACCTTAAGCATTCTTGATCAAAAACCAATTAATTAAATAGTTTATTATGAAAATATATCAACAACTACTCTTTGGAGAATTTAACATTACTTTGATAAGAATTATTATAACAACTGATGCCTTAATTACTTACATTAATCTTTAAAAATGTTAAGACTTAAATTATACTCACTGAGGAACATAATTAAAAGAATGGGAATTCGTTTTAGAGAGTTCAATAAAGTTCATGTTTTTTCAGATTTAAAAAAAATTCAGTACATACTTGTTTTAGCTTCTTTTAGATAAATTAAACTATCAAAAGAAACAAAAAATATAAATTTTTTCTAGAATATTTAAAAAAACATCTTTCAAAATTCTAGTACCTATATTTCCTATTATTAATCATTATAGTGAACTAGTATTTTTTCAACTAGTAGGCACACAACAATACAAATAATTTGATACGGTTTAAATATGCTAATCATTGCAAATTTGATATTTAAAATTCCAGAAAATAAAAAAATAAACTCATAATAAAGATTTTTAATTTAATTTCTATTCTAACAATAAATGAAATACATTTTTAATAATAATAACATAATTAATCGTTAATGAAAATTCTTGGTATATTATTTGTTAAATAAAATATTTTTGTTGTGAAAATAAAAAAGTCAAAAAATCACCTATTGAGTTGAAATTCTAACTAATATAATTAATAAAGTTATATATTTATAATATTGTTAAATATTAATGAATTGTAATATTATTAAAAGGGCTCTACATGGTGAGCGCCCCTATTGGTGGATTCATGAAACTCAAGTATACAATAGAACAGGAGTAACCTTTCCTGATATACAACAATTTTCTCTTACCTGCGAAACTGGACCAGGTAAGATGCTCAATATCACTTATTACATGTAGCTAAAGATGAACATAACGATTTTAATTTATATGGAAAAACTCATCATATAATAGAAATATTTATATTAATTAGCAATAAATTTAATCATAGTTCATAATAAGATACATTTTAAAATTAATTTAATAAATGTACAGAAATAAAAATAACAATAAAATACTACTTTAAAATCACGTTATATTTCTTAACAGTCAAATTTTCAAGACTAAATGTTAATTTCATTGAAGTAGAATAGAAAGCCATTTTTTTTTATAAAATTAAAAATTTAAAAGACAATAAAAAATAGAATTATTAATAATTAATAAATTATATTTTCAAAGAATACCATGAAATATGAATATATGCCTAATATATTTTCATTTTCGCTAATTCAGTATGTTATCACTATTTATAGTAGCGCATAATATGTTTACTTAGCTATGATAGCTAATTTACCAACTACTGCCTGTATATAAGAACTGTAACTGATATGTTAACTGTTATATTCAGTACGAC
Organism: Latrodectus geometricus; assembly: GCA_026290005.1. Classification (NCBI taxonomy): domain Eukaryota; kingdom Metazoa; phylum Arthropoda; class Arachnida; order Araneae; family Theridiidae; genus Latrodectus; species Latrodectus geometricus. The sequence goes on from JAPDSC010137676.1 coordinate 67,562, forward strand.
GCATATAAATTAAATTAAATAATTAATTAAAACATGATTATAATAAAATTGTTTCATACATGAAATATAACTCATTTATATCAAATTTAAAATTCGTATCCTTTGACACTATCCTCGAAATTTTTTATAATTAAAAGTACGAAATGCTATAAATAATTCACTATAATAGTTTTGACAGGGGATTTCATTTTCTATCTTTCTTTTTTTTCCCATAGGTAGTCCTTCTGGTCATTCAATGGTAACCGCTGCTGTTTGGTACGTGATTCTGGATTCGTATCTTAAGAAATTTGGTTACATAGACAAAAAAAGGTAAGGGTTATGCTAATTTATTTTTTTACTAAATTTAGTGTTGATATCCAAATGAGCTTAATTTTAATGTATAGAAGCTGTATCAGCAGTTCTCAAATAACGCGCAAAGAAGGAACAACTTTGATATACCCCCCAAAAATTACGCGCCAAATCTGGCACTAGCCTACGGACTTTTTAGGGTTGCTGTTTCTTATTTTGGTGTTACCAATTTAGGTTTTTTCAGCTTTTAGGTATTTGCTGTTGCCAAATTTAGTATTTTCTTGTATTTTGTACCATTTTCTGAGTTTTTTTTTTTTTTTAAAGTTTATTAATTATTTGTATTTAACGAGAAATTATTTGTATTTTGGCAAGTGAAAAAAGGCGCCAAAAATAGGTATTATGGTTGGTGAGGGAAAAAAAGTCGCCAAATTTCCGATTTGGGGGGGTATATCAAAGTAGTTCCGCAAAGAAAAATAAAAAAATAAAAAATAAGATTTTTATGAAAAAAGCTGTTATTATTATAAAGTCATAAAAAACTATAATGTTTCTTTTTGTATTTAATTTTCGGATTTTTGAAGAAAATTATTAAAACATCCATAAATAGCTTCGTATAAGAGCCAGATACCTTTTTCCCTCCAGGAAATTCTACATGCGTTATTTTTCCCAAGTCAATGAATATAATTGGTGTATTCGAAGCTTGAAAAAATTTCTGATTATTCTCATATAATGATAAAATCTAACTGGCGCGAAGAATTTCTTAAATCAAAACTCTTCCCTTGTTTTACTTTCTTTTATAATAAAAATATATTTATTTGAAACAAAAAAAATATGATGCTGTTATAAATTAGACTTATTCAATTACAATTTACATGGAAAATTTACAATATGGCACTCCAATTTAAAACTATATTTTTTCTACAAGCAAATATGTATTATGATTTGATTTGATTTTGATAAAAAAAATTTTTTTTATCAATTTTGAAAGAAAGAAATTGTTAATTTAGTTTGATACAAATGTTTTATAAAGTAATTTTAAATATTTATTACATTTTTGAACGATTTTTCTACTATCTTCCTCTAAAAATATTTTATCATTTCAGTAAAAATTTCATCCCTAAGATCTGCTGGACTGCTTATGTTATAATGTGTGTCACTGTTAGTGCTTCCAGAGTTTTTATAGCAGCACATTTCCCACACCAGTGTTTCATTGGAATGGCAGTTGGTGAGTTGTGTTTTGTAATATTCAATATTTCTAATTATGTTACTTGTTTATTAATCCTATACTTACCAAATTCTAAATAAACCTCTGTTTTGCATTTATTAATGTTTTCCTAGTTTCTCAAGATTTTACACAACTTCACGCACAGACACATAAATATGTTCATGAATATATTTTAAACTTAAATTAAATGTATTATATTGATATTATCATTAATAGTATAATTATTAGTATAGATTTTTGGTTAGACTATACTTTAGGGTGCCCCTATGTTTCTCGCCAAGTTGAGATCGTGATTGAACGCCAATCTGGGCAAAACCCAATCGTATTCTGATTGCAACAGAGCAATTAATTGTTCCGTGCCCACAAAAATCGCCAATAAAATTAATAGCCAAACAAAAAACCACCATGTTTGCCAAGGGAGCACCCTAAAATATAGTTTTACCAGATTTTTTGGTTATATTTATAATAAATAATTCAATCATGTACATGGATTAACTTATAATTTACATATCATTGCTTTTAATTTTGTATATTATATGGAAAAATAAGTTTGCATATTTGTTTTTCTTCCACAGGTTGGTTAGTAGCAATGATGTTGGACAATATAGACCAACGAAAACTGAACACAACAAGTTATTGCCTCATCTCAGCCGGAATATTAGGAAGTGCACTTTCAATGTATGGCCTGCTTATAGCCCTCGGAGTTGATCCCATGTGGTCAGTGAGTAGAGCCCTCAAGTGGTGCGCTAAGAGAGAGTATGTCCACTTGGACACGTCGCCATTTTTTTCCATGATGCGTTACTGCGGTTTCATTTTCGGCATGGGTTTTGGTTTTAACAGCGATAGCTACAAACGTTATTCTAAACTTAACTTTTCAGTGGCCATGAAATTAGCTTGTGCTATACTTTCTGTGGGGGTTTGCAAGCTATCGGAGAAGATCAGTCTCATAAAGGGAAGCATGTTTTTCTTTTACGTCCAAGCTTTTCTTCTGAATGCATTGCTGTCATATATGATGATCGCGGTAGTTCCCTACATTGTGTTAAAGTTTTCAAACAAAAAACTAAAAGCTCAGTAGAAATAGAAGCACTTAAGTTATATTTGATGTTAACAAGTTCCTATATTGTGTCATGTTGGCTATTTAATAGGAAAAAAAATGAAACCAAATGAGTTTGAGACTCACAAATGCTTTTTTTTAAAACATTTTAGAAAAAATTTTCGATTTTATATAGAGTAATCGATAGCTTTCAACCTTCAATATGAATTATTTGAATATATAGTTAAAAGTTTTTATGAGATATATATGTAAATATCAGAACTTGTATAAATACTTTCTTACTTAAATTATATATTGCAGCTTTTTAATAACGTTCCTTTATTTTTGATTTTATGATTAATGTTCTTTTTATTTTTAAAATTGAATTTATAAAACGTTATTTCACGTCATTATATTCAAAGATTTCGTTGTTTATTTAGTGTGATATAGTGGTGCTCTTCTTAGTGATATTTTATATGGTTGTAATATAATTATCTTGTATAAAAAAATATTACGGCAGGTAATTTTATTCAGTATATATCAGCAATTTTCCCCCAAAGAAATGTTTAAGTACTGCACCTATTAATGCTCAAATTTATTCATCGATCAAAGGACACAAGTTTGATCACCGAAAAAGTATTGTAAATAATAACCATCATTTTATAAATTTATAAATTAATATAAAAGCAAAAGCTTATCGCATTTCCCTTCAATTCAACAGCTTTTGGGTTTCATTTCCTCTTAGGTTGTGGAAGGCTGTAATGGCACAAAATCAATTTTAAACTATAGGTCATGACCAAACAAACTGTCAGGCACAAAAAATAACTAAAGAGCAACAACTAAATTAAACCATTCAGCAAAACTAATTAGAAAGAGCAAAATAATTAGTTTTTATATATTTCTATTTATAAAATAATCAATTGTCATTAAATCTTACATAAATTCCTTTTATCCGTCTAAAGAAGCGCAGAATGATTTACAATTAATTGATAATTCTTTGTTGTGGGAGATAATGAGTTCACATATGACTAATCGTAAGTCAAAATTGCTGATTTATTCTTAGAATAGTTAATTAGATTTATAATTTAGGAATCACTTGTTATGTCTCTCTTTAATCACAAACAACTGAGTCATTTCCAGTTAAATTTAATGTGTGTTTTTATTGTGTCTTTTTGTATATATTGTATATATCAATAAGTGTAATGTTTCAAATGGTTATTTCTTCAAAGCACAAATGTAAATGCTTATACGTAATGTGATAAATAATTAGTAAATTGTTATTTTTAAATTCATTACTAAAGAATTGTTGACCAATAATTGTGAAATTATTATTTTTGCACATTTCCTACTAAGACACTGATCTCAATAGTTAAATAATTATAACCTTTACATATCCAACTTAGATTGTTATTATTGTTTTCATTGATATGTGTTTGTAAAACACGAGTGAAATGTATTATTTTATAAAATGATAGTTTCAAAAATAACATCTTTTTTGTTTGGCAAATTTCAAAGTATTTAAAAATTGATGATAGAGATATATTATAGAAAAACAAACTAATGAATTCTTAAAATTGATCCATTCACGTAGAGCATTTAGTACTATTTTAAAATTTATAGATACGTATAAGCATTTGAAAACAACTAAACATGGAGAAATATTTCATTCTGTGTAGAACAAAATGTATTATATTGTAAATATTATGCCTTTCATTTTTATAAGCCCTTGTTTCGCCAAGACTACATATCAGTAAGAATGCTTTTAAATGTAAAATTGTATATAGTTAATAAAAATAATATAAAATGTTTTGTGTTTCATTTAAAGTTATATATTTTTTCAAATCAAATAATTATATTTGCTTATCTCTTCTTTATATTATGAGAGTTTAAAACATTTCGAATTATAAATTGGCCAAATTTTGTTTAATAAAATTAACAATTTTTAACTAAGAAACCGAAAAATCAAATTGATTAAAAAATACAATGATATTTTCAGAAAGCAATAAAACTTTGCATACAATATTGTAAAAACGCCTCATACGAAGTTGAGAATGCTGTGGAATGGACTTCAATTACACTGGTCGTGAGTTTGATTCTCAAGTCAAACGTCGATGTTTTTAATGGTTTTAAATCCACTTGAAGCTACATATTCTGCTCAAATTAGCTCTCATATGTAAACAAACAAACCATATTTAAATACTTTATATTTTTAAGTTGGGATCGTTTTAACCACTAGTTTGTAATGGCTGAACCTTCTGCAAGGGTGAATGAAAAAAATATTTACAAAATTAATCAAAAAATATACCCAATCATTTCAACTCCTTTTAAAATGTTCTTCTTGGATTCTTTACTGATTCATAGATCCTATACTCCATGATTCCATTCAAAGATTCTATATTCTTTACTGATTCAAAGATCCTATACTGTTGAACTATAAAAGATGGTGAGGCGTTCCTGCTTTCTCCTTGGCTACAATTTGGCTACTTGGGAAATCTTCAAGTTTCCTCCGTTGTGACTCATGAACATAAATTACTTATATATAATATAAAGAACCTTCCCATAAGACAACATGTGGTAAATGTGGAATGCTTTACAAAAGCCTTCTTAGGCAATCCGTTACAAGCTATTAATTACAAGCTTATTGAATAAAATTTTAAAAAAATTCAAAAACAATTGTAGTGTGGGTTTACCAAAAAAGTGTGTGAAAATTGCAATTGATTGTTCAATATACTATTTACCAATAAAACCATTTCACATCGTAAAATTCTGGGAAATACAGCATATAAGATCCAAAAGCAAAACAGAACTATTGAAGATATACTTTGTCAAACAATAAACCATCGATGAGGTGTGTCAGCCTCATTCGTGACTCCTTTTCTGGGTAGGTGGAATTTTGACTTCGATACTACTGCTATGATGGTTGTCGATGCTTTAATATAGAGCCGAAATGAAACATCAATTCTCTGTTTGTTAATTATATGCTTTCATAGACTCAACATGTTCTAGTTGTAGGCACTCTTCAATGGATGACCCCGAGTTTAATCTCAGCATCTATTGAACAATGAGAGATAAATATTATATTTTTGCTTCCTGCTTTCGTATCTATCGGATATAATGTTTGGAAGTTTTTCAGCAAATGAATATTGCACACTATCTGTCAACTCTTTTCGGGAGACGAAACTTGTTGTTGAATGCCTCAAAGTTCTTTGCCTATTAGGCTATTAAGAAGCCTGTTTGTCTAACATTATGCAGCCTGTTGGGCAATGTCAAATACTATTTACTTTCATATTTGGTCTTCCAGTGCTCAATTCCTATTTTTTCAGGGGTGATTTAAAATTGCACATCAACTATGACAATCCAATCACTTTAAGAATGCCAAAAGGTATAATCATTGGTATTTTTTCACCATAACTTATTATACAGTCCACTTCAAAATAGTGGTCTTCGGCTACAAATATTATTGATGAATGAGCGAAATGAATATCTATTTTATTTTTCACCAAATAAGTAATAACTTTATTTTGATATTAAATAATGCGCCATCTATTGACTAATATTGCAGTTTTAAATTTCATTAAAACTTTATATTTTTAATTATCTACTTGCATTATTTCATAGTTCATAGAATTTCAAAATCATAGTTGAATTCTGAATCACTGTAATATATTTTTCCTATTTACTTATGATTAATTATTTTTTATTTAATAGTATTAATTTGCATTAAGTTGCGTTTAAAATTTTATGAAAAAAAAAAAAACGTGAAGGAAAAAAAAATTAAGATTTATTTTTGTGGCTTGGGATGCTTCATATAGCATAAACACACATGGTTGTTATTTATCACTAAAAACTCTATAATTAATTATTTTTTTGAGAATATTGATTGTAACCTTTCTTTAACATGTGAATTAGCAACATATGTATATAATTTCTTTCATATGTATTTTTTAAATTCTTAATAAGATTAATAATAATTTGGCATTACACGAAATTATTAAATTTATTGATAAAATCAATAGATAGATTTTGGCTTATATATTCATGGTTGTAAAGTTTTCCTTCCTACAGGAAAAATAAAAATAGACAAATTCGTTTTTAATATCACAAGAAATCGAAATTAAACTTAGTGTTTTAAAAATTATAGCTCTCAAAAATGAAAATAAATCAAAATTACAGGAAAAATAAAAATAGACAAATTCGTTTTTAATATCACAAGAAATCGAAATTAAATTTAGTGTTTTAAAAATTATAGCTCTCAAAAATGAAAATAAATCAAAATTATGAGCTAGTATCTAATTTTTATTCCTTGATGTATAAAGTTAATACATTGTTGAATACTTGTATTTAAAACAAGCTGATTAAATATATATTAGGTATTTTTTTATTTGCGGAAAAAGATTGCAAATAGAAATTGTAGAAAATTATTTTTCTTAAAATATGAATTTGGTTTACATATTTTTAATTTCTTCAGATATTGGTTTTTTTTTTATTGTTTAGTATGGAAAATATTAAAAACAAAAAATTTTAATTTGATAATCAAAATTTTAGCTAAATAATTTATTTTAAAAATTATTTTGGTGAACTTAAACAAAGAAGATTTAAACATAGGAAAATATAATAAAAGAATAAATTATTTATTCTTTCTTTAAGCCTTGTATAGTAAATCGGATAATAACAGCATAATTATCCAATAGATGGCGCCAGAATCATTTTTCTTTGAAAGTTATTTCTTATAAAAGACACACTTCTATTCATCAATGTTATAAAAATATTTATTTAAAATTCATTATCCTCGTCCTCCACCTGTACAAAATCACCATAATTCAAATAATTTTTGTTTCTAACCCCAAAAATTTTAATTTTTCTCTAAACCAAGTCATTGCGAAATTGACAATTGAATCTTCAGATACGAAATAATAAATCTACATTTCCTAGGTCACTATTTTAAAATTTAAATTATTAGTTGATACTCTTATTATATACATTGTACTACATGCACATTTATTATGCACTGGTCTCATAAATTTAAGGAACATGTTTTTTTGAAACTCACCATCAAAAATGATACTAGCAATAAAATATAGTTTATATAAATGATAAAAACGAACTTACGTAAATTTAACACTAGCTAAACAACGCAAAAACTTTAGCTACCACTTTTTTATAATAAAAGCTCAGGTATGTAGGAGTGAGAGAAAAATACGCGCAAACATCAAGCTTTCATAATTACGTATATCACTTTCGTTGATTTTTAATTTTTGTTAGCAGATTTGACAATAATCAGAATGATTCCGCAATGTCTGAGAGATGCCTGATTTGTTAAGTTACTGGGTGTGTTCCGATGGATAGAAATGGAGATGTCGTAGAGGGATGATGGTAGCCACCTTAATGTGTCTCGCAGTGTGGGTCCGGTGTCTCTGAAATCAACATCAAACCGAAATTTCTATGTATAGAAGACATGTTCCAAGCAGACCACGAGCAACAACGCCTGCAGAAGACAGTTTTATATCTCTCTAGAAGAAGCATTTCTGTGCCTGTACTCTGTAGCATTAGGAAGAAGAATATCCGCTGGTATGGTGCTAAGATGTCTTCACCATACATGATGATCACTTGTGTTTTTGTCTTTCTCCTGAGGCCATGGAATGGACCGCTTGTCTAGAGCAAGGGAACACGTTTCCTCAATGGGCTACTGTACTTTTTACACACGAGTCCAGACTCATACGGAAGAGTAATTCGGGACGTCTGCTGATCTAGATGAAACAAAGCACCATATATAATCAATCCAACTCTGGGGAAAGACGCAGTTACCGTGAAGTTGGAATAATGATTTGAGCGGGTACCTCACAAGGTGGCCCTTCATGTCCCACTAATATTATTTTAACTACTTTATCCATATCCCTCGCATATAAGGGTGCAATAGGCAATGATTTCATTCTCATGGATGTTAAAATATGACCTCATCGAGCAGTAGTTGTTTAGAAATATCTTGAGAGTCTTGGCTTGGAATGAATGGAATAGCTAGCTCGATCACCATACCTGAATCCCATAGAGCATCTGAGGGACTATCTTGGTAGGTAGGTTGCTACTTGGTTTTCCTCCAAGAAGGCAGATTACCCCGGGTCTGGTATTTGCTTCCCATTTCGGTAAGCGATATTTTAATTGACAGCATATAAAGTCAATGCATTGAAGTTAAGTTTGGGCATATCCCTTATTAAAATGTTTCTATGATACTTTTCCAAATAAAATTGTGATTATTTTTTTTTCAAGAATTGACTTTTCCAACGTTGTAAATCATTTATGAGATTTTCTTATGTAAACTTCTATGTTGCAATCAATACATATTTATTTTGTGCACATGATATTCACATTGGTCTGCTTTCATTCATTTGCAAATCAAGCGTAGAAACTAGTTGTACTTTAACTTTTGAAAGCCAGTATATATAGGAGACTTATTTTCATTTTTGCTAATGCAGGAAGCCAAGCCCTTTCATATTGTACAAAATGCAACAATGCAGAGGTGCCACATATGCAACAATGCAGAGGTGCCCTTTCATAGGATAGTTGTCACCAGTGTGCGAGAATAATTTTGTGCCCCTCTCTCACAGTATAAGTATTAGCAGAAATTTTCCTGCAATTTTTCATCTTAAAATTTATTGATATTGTGGAGAAAGGAAATGCTAGCTCACAGGTGAGATCTTGTCACCTGACCATGGTTTAGAATCACAAAGCACTTAATTACAAGAGTATTCCAAACACATTAACCAGTTACTGTTCAGGGCTTGTCTGTAGCATTTTTTATGAATGTCTCACATAAAGATGACTGTAACGCAACACAGTTGTTGAAAAGAAACAAAGTGAATTTCTCGCAGTAGAGAAAAGAAACTCGAAAAACAAATTCCGTCGTTCATTGCAAATAACTAAGGCAACTTGTTAAACAGTAATAAAAAATGTTAGTCTAGAACGACGTAGTTACTTTTAAAGAATATACGTATGTATTTAATGTAAATTAATACGTTACATTAAATATATACATACAAAAATTATTAATATTAAGTATTATTAATTTATGTATGCATACATTTAATAAATACAAATTTATAGTCAAAATATTTAAATATATGTTGCTTTTTTTGCCCTTTTTTTAAATGTATAATATCTGATCCATTTATATTTTCCGAAATGTACTTTTTGATATTCGATAAGTCTGAAAATTATTTCTTGGCCCATTGTTAATCTCAAATATTTTATTATTTTAAGATTTGAAAGGCTTCTTTTACCATTAGTCACAGTCATAGTTAATGGTAAAAACAAATGTCAATTACTAAATTACGTATGTCAATTACTAAATTTGGAAACGGACAGATGAGGTAATTTATAAATATCTATTCAACGCATTTCGCAATTGATTGCGATCTGGAGTTAGCGTTTTTAAAACGATATGACTTTGCTTATTTCTAATTAACTCGTAAAGTGCGTTATCAACTTTAAGTAGATACGGGTGTGCGGGTGTAATTATATTATTTTTATACTGGTTATTTTTCTCATAAATTAGTTTTAAGCTTTTTTAACCTCCTATGTTGTTGTTACTTATAACACTTGGCCAAGACTAGGCGAATGAAGTCAGAAAGAGTGCTTTCCATTTTTTAATAGATCACCCCCTCACGAGGGTGGAAGTACGACTTTGACTCAAAGATGACAGCGCTATTTGGATCTTCAATTTAGAGATAGGAAGCCAGAGAAGACTCAATGCCCGGCTCCTAACACCCCCAAAGGTATTAATTTGGAATGGGAACATGGAGGACATTGTGACCACCACTTATTTTACGTGCCCCAGTCACCATTAGTGAAATCTACGGTTTTTAGTCGGCCGGGAATCGACCCACAGCCTTGCGATTCCGAGACTGAACCCCCAACCGCGGTCATCAGGGTGGCTGGGGGACCTTGACTGCCATTTCTAGGAACATATCATCTCTAAAAAATGTTTTTTTTTTTTTATCAGTGCAATTAATTTTGCATTATTTCAGTTGTACTAGAAAGTACTATAAATCTGAAGAATTAGTATATTTTCAATTATCGGGACTAAATTAGTCATCGAAAGTTTCTAATTTGTTTAATTTCTGTTAGAACATACAAAATATTCAAATATCTATTATTTTTCCCAGGGATTTTTAGCTTTAATCAGCATCGTAATTATTTTGAAAAATGTTCCTAGGCTTTAAATTTTGTTTCAAAATATTGAGAATTTGACAATATCTGAAACTAATTCCAACTACAGAAAAGTATAATGAAATGATGGGGGGGGGGGAAGTGGTCCCCCTTTCATAAAATCGTTAAAGCAATCTTAAAACTAACAGCAAAGTGCCTTCGATTTCACGTTGCCTTTATATTTAAAGATAATATTATACAAATTTCACTTTTTCTGACAAGATAAATGTTTTCATCAAGTTCTTGTAGTAATATTTTTGTCCAGATACAGAAATGTTTTCCTAAGTACAAGAATTCTTTTAGTATTTTCTCAGACTAATATCCTAGCCTGCTATCTTATTAAAGGAAAATTTTTTTAAATTTAATATTGTTTCTCATGCATTTTTCTGACTCATACAATTTTGAAATAAAATTCGCCAGCGTTAAGAGAAAACTATAGATTAAAATCAAGCAATGAATGAATTATTTTTTTACTCTAATGGAAAATGTAGCATTTGATGAAATCGAAAATAAATAGATAATCGACTAAGCAGTTGCCAGAAAAATTATATAATGCACGGCAGGTATGCATTAGTATTATACATATAAATACCAGATAATAGACTTTATTATAGGGAAATCTCCTAGCAACGCCTTTCAAACAACCGTAGTTAAGGCTCTTTGTTTTTAACACAGAAATCCCCAAAGGTTCTGTTGTATAATTTTTTATCTTTTTTTAAGTTTATAAATTTACTTTATAATTAAGGAAAAACTATTTTACTAGAGGTAAGAAAAATATTTTAAAATACTGTAAGATATATTTTGCGAAAATTGATTTAATTAAATTTATATTGGAAGAATTCGTTGTTTTGCTTTTGCTACCTGTTTTACAATAAATATACGCAATAAGCTTAATAATTCACTGCGTGTTCAAATCTATTAATTTGTATTTACTTATAAATATAATATGGAGACAGTCAAATCTTGAATTCGCATTTACAGTGATAAAGAAGAAATTATATTTCGTTTTTAAGTATAAATAATTTTTAATGACTGATAAGTTTAAATCTGAAATAAATATTATTTCATCAGTTGCAGAAATTTTATCCTGTTATCTGACTTATTTTTATTTCTTAGAAACGTGGATTGACAGGAAATAAGTAGAAAATTGCCCGATTGGAATTATTTAGCTCTAAGATTAGAGATATATTCAGACATTTTGAGATGCATCTCCAATCCACTTTTCGGGACTTATTTGAAATCTCTCGATAAGTAAGCAAAATTCAAAAATACAAAAAATTTAAAAATAAATAAATAAATTTATAACCCTACTGTTTCATAAAGGAAATCAACTAAAAGTATCAGAATGTAAAATATGCGATATAATGCTCAACAATGACTCTGTGTTTATTGTTGCACTGCTTTTATTATTGCTTACAATGAATTTAAAAGTGTTTTGACACTTCGCCATGCCTTTCTGAATTATTGGCGACTAAACTGTATTTATCTATTCTCAGTAAAATGTTTATTTCATTCCACACGAAACTAGTTTTACATAAATTGATTAATCTCGTAAACTTTTATGTCCACCAGTAAAAGGAATCAAATCAAAAGGGATTATATACATATATAATGTGTATCTGTATAAGTCACCATGCAAGCACTCAATCTGGGAGTACTTATTCTTTTATTCATCGTTGTAACCATGCATAGATCTTTAAGTGTAATTTTAGGTTATACCCTTGTTATTAAAAGAGTCAACGGCTGGACACCTCGTCACCACATCTTCGACCAACGAGTTAAATATGATTTTAGAAAAAATATAATAATAATATGGATATTAGAATTTGCATATTTTTATTGCTTTTTAGATAGAAGTAAAAGCTATAAGATTTCCAAAAATAATTTATTATTAATGGATACTTTTGCATAACAAACCCATTGCACAATGTTAATATGGACTCTGAATGTTAATATAAAGTAACAGAAAATGAAACAAATTAATGTATTTATAAAAAATATACTAGGATTAATTAATGTATTAATTAAAAATATTAAAAACAAAAAATCATAATAAAATACACTAAACAAACTAATATATTTATAGAAATATGTTAGAAAATAAATTAAGTGTGATTTTTCTGAACATTGAAGCATACATATAGAAAATCTTTTTAATATTTTTACAGAACTGTTTCTGAAGAATATAAACACATGGATTATCGCTCATAGCTGGATGAATTCACTTCGAGAACGGTTCTAGAACATATCTATGAAAATTATGGTAGATTGAAAAAACGAAATAATTTGAAGCATACTATCTAATTTTTCATCTAATGAAAAAAAAAACTGTATTTTACTTAATCAGTTTTCCAACTTTTCTAAATAAGCATCATGCTGAGAAAACGACGGAGTAACTTTCAATATTCCATTATATTTCCGAATGGTTCAAAATTTTTACATTGTTATAGATAGGAATTAATAGTATGCCCGAATTATTCCATTCACTTTTATATTCATTAAAGCAATGTTTTTTTATTTCAATATTAAATTTATATTAATTTAACATTAATGTTTCTTCTGTACTTTTGTGATCACTTTAGTTCAAACAATTAAGATTTCAATTGAACATTTATTCATAATCTAAAAATAAAAAGGCTTAAGGTTACCAGTTATTTTAAGAAAAATGTGTAAATTTCGTTTTTTATTTTTGAATAAAAAACTTTAAAATTAATATAATTAAATTTAATATACTTTCAATTAACGTATTCTTTAAATAGAAATGAGAATAAACAATCATTAATACGAATATTTTGTTGTTAACATTAGTTTTAACATTTTGAATCAAATTATTTTCAATAAAATATATATACCTTGGCTATAGAAATTTAAATTTGTTCAAAATATAGACCTGTAGAATTTATTCTATCAGTATAAATACAAAAATTCACCAAGCATTGCCAAAAGTAATAATATTTATCTTTATTTCATTCAAACGTCTAACAGTTTACAGAGGTAGAAAAGTTTTAGTTCCTGATTCGATAATAAAATATTTAATTAAAAAGGTTGCCAAATGATGAACCATCGACAAAAACAAATATATAGCGAAGAATGGAACAATGGAAAAGTGAGAATGGCAGCTCGTTTGAAAAAAAATAAATTAAATTGATGTACAATGTATATAAATCTCATCGTTCTTAGACAAATGCTACGTAAAGGTATTTCAAGGCTATAAATAAGTTTATTTAAAATGGCGGATATTTTCGATTCGATGATGAAAGCAAACGATAATTTTAGAAAGCATGTGATAAATCTGAAAGTGATTTGAAAAGATACAGAAATGTTCTACTCTCAAGCAATAGCTCTCTATATTTTTTCAAACAAATACTTTTTTCATATTTCGTATACACATTTTTTTAAGGTAAGTGCTGAAACATAACTAATAGTTTTCGTTAACTAAAGTAGAATGATATTTTTTATAAAAATTTATCTATAATAATGTTCTAAGAAACAATTGTGTTTTCAAATTTATCACAGAAAATGATTGATTTCTGTAAATTTTTTTAGTATTGTTATTAAGGGAAATTGATATAATTAATTAAATTTTTAAAAAAATGTTTAAAAAATATGTTAATTTTGATTGATAAATGTGCTAATAAAATTTATTATACAAAAAAAATATATTATGGCCGTTATAATCATTATATTTATGTAAAATAAGATTTGATGAAAGAATGAAATTAATGTTTAATAAACAACATTTTTAAAATAATAATATTCTAAATATGT
>JAPDSC010137676.1:82174-118009 GCA_026290005.1 Latrodectus geometricus
AAGCTCTTCCAATATAAAATAACATAAATTTTAAAGAAAATGTTATTAATACAGAAAATTTTTTAGAAATATGACAATATACACAAGGTTTGTGATTTGTCATCAAATACTTAATTAATTGAATTTATGATATTTGCTTTAATTCTGTTGTTTTTTTAAATAAAAACTTTTTATGGCGACAATATATTCAAGATAAGTTTATTTTCCCTAAATCAAATGTTTATCTGTCAATGAAATAAAAGTTAAAATACTTCTCAAAAGAAATGCTTATAAAAGTATTATGCATTTCCAATATATTTATTTCATTAATTTACTTGAATACGATTTCAAATGGTTAATTTGAAAAATGATTAATTTGCATATATTTAAAGAAAACTATATGAGATAAGCAAGTGAAGTTACTCAAAGATTATACCATTTAATATAATGCTAAAATGATTAGCATTCTGATTGATTAAATTAATTAAATGTTATAATTAATTAAATATTCAACTGTGAAATGAAATGAACATTTGTTTCTAGGGAATATTTCATTTGGGAAACTCGCATCCTACTGGATTTTTATTAATTGAAAGAAAAATAATTAAATATAAGTTGTTTTTTTATTCAATGATTCAAGTGCAATTCAAACTAATTAAAAATGAATTACTGAAAAACAAAATATAAGATTAAAAAAATATAGTCTAGTTTTTATAAGATAAATGAAATTCCTACTGTCAATAAACAGTTATAGTCAATCAATATTTATCAAAAATTTCGCTATTTTAAACATTAAGTGATATCAACTCAAAGACAAAATTACAATTTACTAGAAGAGTGATGTACTATTAAAGGATTCAATTAGAAGAAAACCGAATTCTGATGCTAATCTTGAGAGAAAAATTCGATAATATACTTTTTACTAATATAACTGCATTATATTTCTCCAAAAGAATCTGAAATTTTACAAGAAAGAACTTGGAAACATAAATCGATTTAATGACAACGAATGTGTATAACAATGAAATTTTTATGCATTAAAACGTAAGCAAATTATGAAATAAAGAGCAGATAACTATATATATACTGTAGGTTAATTTAATTCATTTGTAGTTAAAATGATCAACCCATTAAAAATAAGTGCCGTTACTGGATAAAGTTTTATTAGTGTCATAAATTTTAAAACATATATTTATATAGATGTATCAATCAATGCTCAACTGAATGTAAGGAAGACACTGAATATGAAAATCGAGCAAAAAATTAATATGTTGCTAAATTTAATTTTAAAAAACAAACTAAAAATTTTTATTAAGCAAATAACATTTTATAGAATTAAATAATAATCATTTGTAGACTTTTCAAAGAAAGAATTTATGTATTACAAATTTCTATAAGCTCATTGAAGAAGATGTGATTTTCCATTGTTGGAAAATTATATTATTAGATAACTATTAACCATTCATCGTTGTTCAACTCGAATGACACAGTTTTTTAGAATTTAGCTGTTTATATTTGCATTTTTTTACCATGGTAAAAAAATTTGAAAGTCACATTTGAAATAAGTTAAAATAGGAACATAAGAGTAATTTTTAAAAAAATATCATAATCTTAAAGCTCTGGATAAATATAATTAAAAAAAAATTTTTTCTAAAAATTTCTTAATAATTTAGGAAAATAAAAATAGTTATTTCATAAAAAATATATAGAAAATATACCCTACACTACTTCATTGGCAACTGAATAAAAAAAAAAAGGTGAAACAATATTACTTGTTGTCTTGATTACACGTTATTTTAATAATAGATTGAAGTAATAGGATCTTGGAGCTCTTTTTTAAAATATTTGGATGGGTTTGCATCTGTCCAAGCGATTTTTGAATTTTAAAACTAGATCTAGAAAGATCTACAATTTAAAGTGGATTACGAATCACTGCACATATCCAGACTTGAGGTGAGAATTGAACCTTCGAACTGTTGAATTAAAGTTCTGAGTGATAATTATTTAACTGCAAATTTGGAGAAGCTGTGTTAAAGAAACAAATTATAATAACGATGATGAGTGTGTATGGAAAGATATGTGAAATATAGAACACACCTGAAAATTTTGCTGACACGTGAATAATGAAGAATTTTACATTATTTCTTAAATCAATTTATTTTTAAATTTTATATTATTTTGATGTTAAACAATTATTATTTAAAAAAGTAAATATTGTCTTTAGGGAAAGTTATCCAATAAAAATATTAATATGATAGCAATATGCTCTAAAAATATGTCAAAAATACTCTCTCTTTATCTCTTCAAAGCCTTTCTCTTCAAAACCAGTAATGCGAATTTAAATAAAAATCAGAAATACAAAATATTGTTAATATCATAGTGTAAGTTTGAACAAATGTAAAAATCTGAATTTAAAAAAAAAATTGCAAATGTTCTCCAAAATACCTGAATAAAAATGTTTCTGGCTTCTAGAATTGTAATATTGAAACTATCTTATTTTATTATTATTTATAAAACACAATTATTCATTTTTATCACTGTGATGTCAAACATAACATTTTATTGAATTGCAACTTTTTTCTGCCGATTTTAACTTTACAAATAAGCTACAGAGTACTTAAAAATTTGTGATTTTTGTGAAAAGCAATTATTAATTTCTTAAGATTTCTCTTCAATATATTTTTTAGTTCTTTCAGTAAAATTTAATTGTATTTGTTTTTTATTTTCATTTGATAAGCTAGTAAATCAATTAATATGAATGTGTTAATTTTAAATAAGCTCTATTGAACTGATATTCAGAATTTGAGATTTTGCATCACATCACAAAAGTTGTACCGAATAATACGGGACTATTGGCTTTTCAGCAGATCAATTTCAACAATTATTTTTATACATGTCAACTCACTAAACAGAAAATTAGTTTCATTGTAAGATAATTTTTTCCCTCACATGAAAATTTATTTTGTAATTTCAAATTCTAATAGCTTTCTCAATTAATATCTTTCTTATTATCATTTATATTAAATTTACTTATTTTTCTTTTCATTTATGAATCGTTATTTATTTAAATTATTTTTTCACTTAAATTTTCTTTATAACTAATACTTTTTCTTCATTAAAAAAATTACATTTTTCGAAAATTTTACGAGAAATGCATCTTTTTAAACAAATTATGTCATTTTTAAATAAAATCATATAATTAAAACATTAATGAGAAATTTTTTTTGAATTACTTAATTAAATTTACCTAGTGTCAAAATTTATTTTCTTATTTTAGGTCAATGTGGGTTTTTTAATTTTTTTTTATTATAAAAATTATTAGTGCTTGATTGCCCAACACTTTTAAAAATAAATATTTTGATATTTTCAGGAAAACCCATTATAGTAAGAATAATGGAAATATTATATGAGAAAGATGTGCATATCATAGAATATCTTCAAGCCAGGTAACAACATCCACAACTTTTTTAATCAATAGTATTTCAGTTGATAAATGTTCAAATTAGTTTCTGGATAATTTCTATATATGCACAATAACAATTGTAGCTGCATATTTACATCTTATGTTATTTTACCGAATGTGAGGCCCATATGTATCTCATATATTTACGCAATGATCAAGTGACAAAGTCGACGTCTTCCCAAACTTCTTTATAACACAAAACTATGACGCTTTGATATGTATATATGTATGTATATGTTAAAAAAATTTTTTATTATTTTTTATACTTCAAATTAACAGCTTGAAAATTATTAGTTGATTTTTTTTTTTTTTTTTTTTTTTTTTTTTTTTTTTTTTTTTTTTTTTACTTTTAAATAAATTACGAAAATTACTTAAAAGAATTGCACAAAGTCTGCATTTATGAGACAATGTTAACACTATGAGAAATTAGGTGGTTATTATTTTTAAAAAAATACATTAAAATGATTTATTTTTCCATCTCTGTAATATAATAAATATTTGGCCTAATTAAATCAGGAATCAACTTAATTGTATTAAAGAATTTAGGTGATAGTTATTGTCACAAATATATGTCGTAATTATTTTATTTGTACACTGTTATAACTGAAACAAACAACAAACTAAATATTTTTATACAAGAGAAATTTGCTGAATTATCGAAAGATTCAATTTAATATTATTTTCAAAAATATGATATTTATAAAATATTTGACACACTTTGATGTTTAATAATTCATAAAATAATGCAGGTATACAAATATCTTTGGCATTTCTGCATAAAATAAGTAAAAAATGTTCCTTTAAATTGTGAATGTAGTTGTAAGCAACTTCCTTTTCTTGTTCAAATACTTTTTCTCGTGTAAATATGGTTAGTGGGTGTCAGTAGTTGTAGATAATTTTCTTTTTTGGGGTTTGTTTTTATAATGATATATGCTATAACTTGTGCACAGGATTCTATCAATATTTAACGTAATGCAGAATAATATTTACCTTTGATGTAATGTTTTATTCAACCAGATATTGAAGAGAATGACTATATTTTATTGAGGTGGCATTGTTCGAAGTTCTTTAAATGACTATTTTTTATGAAGATAAACTACAATAAGGAGCATAATTTTTTGGTCACACATATAACTTGATATAAATCTCTGGATTCATTCTTCTAGAGATTTGCAAAAAACATCGTTTACAGGAAGATCTCGATCATTAAAGGCCGAAATGACACTGTGGATGTCGACATGCTTGCTTGTATTTTTAATGAAATTATCTATATTACTTCATTCTCAAAGCAACGAAAAGCTCATATGTGGAGGTCCATTGACAAAAACTATAAAAATTTTTTGAATTTATCTAACTTGTAATATTACTACTTTAAATGCACATTTTAATATTTTATGAATCGTTAAACCTCAAAAATGTCTGTTCTTTTACCCTCAGAAAGAAAAGAAAGAGTTTCATAGTCATATTTTTTAATCTAACCCATAACAATAAGCAAATTGTATTAAAATATATTTTTTCTTCTAAAAAGAAAATTATTCGCACCGCAAATTAGTTTCATTGATAAATTTTAATTTAATTAATTTCATTTCTAAATTTTTTGATTATAATCGAAATCATTGAATTTAAAAAATAGTTTCATTTTTTACAGGTTCTATAATTATAAAGATGTGATGCTCAGCATTTCGAATATACTAGACCCAAAGTATGCATTTCTGCTTTTTGCACCTATCCTGTTTTCTCTCAATTTCAGAGCTGGTAGGAGACTTATGTGGGTAGTAATTATGGTAGAATGGACCAATCATTTATTGAAGTGGTAAGTAAGGTTAAATGTGACTCGAATTTCAAGCATGCAATTTAATCACTAAATTTTTTTTCCATTTAAATATTTTCATTTATTTATTTTTTCAACTCAGTAGGAAACTTAATTTTAACTAAGCATTAATATTAACTTTCCAGAAATATAACATTTTCTTTGTTTCCGTCATTGAAAGATTAAAAAGAACTGCCTTTTTAAAGATCTTTAAAATAGAATTTTTTTTGTAAAATAAAATAATGCAAATAATGTTTCGTAAGAAGCAAATAGTTAACAAAAATGTTATATTCTCACTAGATAATTTCTTAATTAATTATAATATCACTTTCCTTTTTAAATAATCATAATTTATTCTTGATCCCTAGTTGTATACAAAATTTTAGAATGTATAAAAAAAATTAGAGTAATGTATTTATAAAAGCTTATTTCAAAATGAATCAGGTTAAGGCAAATGATCAGAAAGTGTAAGGTCTTAAGTTAAATTTCACTATCTTTTATACTGAGACATTTTTACGTGTTAATATTTCCAAGAGCCGAACACTTCAGAAATTTCGTTTCTAATACTGCAAATTTAATAATAATTTCACTATTAATAACTTAAGATTGGACAAATAAATCCAGCTCTAAAATAAAGAAATGAAAATTTCTAGTTATAACTCTTGAGTAATCTCAAAATGACAGACAAAATCTAAATCAGTCTTTACTGGACCAATGTAAAAGTAATCTATACAATTAATTTCAGCTACATGATTAAAGTCATCATATTTCTATGATATAATTAAAGTCATTTCAAAAATTTAAATTTCTAAGCATTTCGATAATTTAAGCTCACACATCTTTAAAGAAAATGTGCAACGTGTTAGTATGACAAAGAAACATTAAATTATAAGCCTATTTATGAATAGTATGACAACGTAAAATGTTTTCAAACGCTATGTAGTGCGTTGCATATTTTATAGGCTATTACATGGAGAAAGACCTTACTGGTGGGTTAAAGAAGCCCAAGTATACAATTTAACCCGAATTCCAACTCCTGTAATACATCAATTCCCTCTCACGTGTGAAACTGGTCCAGGTATTTATCTTTTATCCTTCTATAATTAATTCAATACAAAAATATAGCCTTTTAAGGCATACAGCAGGCTAAATAAGCATTCACTTTGGATATAGGTAGTCCATCAGGACACTGTCAAAGCACAGCAGCTGTTTGGTATGTGCTTATTCACTCATTTCTACAAAAGAATGATTTTAGTGACAAAGATCGGTGAGTACATTGATTTCATATTTTTGGCTTTAAACAGTCTAAAAAAATTTATAAATTAAAAATTACAAATTTAAATATTATTGAATTTAAAATGCTAAAATTTGTAAAAATATAAAGTTAACAAATTTTAAGATTTTTGATTAATTGAAGAAGTATACTTATTTTCATATATTGTGAAAATTTATTATAAGTTTCCTTGTCTACTGAGTATCAGAATTAATGTTCTGAGCTCACTTCGTTTAATAATAAATTTAATTTTCTTAATTTTAATAAAATTTTCCTACATGAAAAATTTAAAATACATAATAATTTAGGAACGCAATAAAATCATTGCATTTTATACACAAGGGATGTGTTATGAATCTTCCAAATTTGAATTATAAGATAAAATTGAAAATATAAGGGATCTCGAACCATTTATTTAAAATCTGAAATGGATAAAAATGAAAAGTAAAACAAAAAAATTTAAACATGAAATTAAATATCTAATTTATACATATAAAATGAAAATACTACAAAAATGTAATTAAACATGGTAAAAGTTTATATTTGGACTCCTTTTATAATAATGGAAATAATCAAGGTGACAGGACTGTTCTCTGAGAAGTATTAGCATTTGCTTTA
Organism: Latrodectus geometricus; assembly: GCA_026290005.1. Taxonomy (NCBI): domain Eukaryota; kingdom Metazoa; phylum Arthropoda; class Arachnida; order Araneae; family Theridiidae; genus Latrodectus; species Latrodectus geometricus. The sequence goes on from JAPDSC010137676.1 coordinate 89,318, forward strand.
TCCAAGATCTTGCTGCCGCTAATAAGTCACTTAACACATGCATCGATGCTCGGAAGTGTTTGCAGTTGTGCAAACACTTCCGAGACATCATCCACCATTCTGATAGACAATGCCTAATGAGCCATATTAATCAGATCTATTCCGTCAACCGTGAAATTGATGGCAGTGGAATTATGGCTTAGGACCGTTTTTCTGCTTTTGGCTTACCTGATTAATTTCAATTGACGAATAGATATCTCTGGCATATGTGAAAACATTTTAGACAGTGATATTTTCTGAAACTTTGGAACCACATTAAACGATATCCTTTCCCATAAAAATAATATTCCTTTTTGTAAAATATTTCATTGTGTGTTGTTTTATTAATGATCAGTTAAAAGCTTAATCCGAGACCATCTTAAATTCTCGACTTGAATTTTATTGAATTTTTAAGATAAAATGAAATGTCAAGCCCATTCAACATGGATGCCCCATGCATGCTAAACCTATTCAACCAAATAACAAACGGGATTTTCTACCGAGTTGCATACAAAATGAAGCACGATACCGCCAATAACTTATTAAAGCGTAGTGGAGAGCTTACTTTGAATGAAGCATGATATCGTATTAATTTAATGCTTTTCGAATGAGTAATACAAGATGATTCTAATATTTGGTATCATAGAATATGTGCCTAATGCCTAATTCAAACACTATTCTGGGCAGCATATAAAATGCTTTCATGAATTTTCTCCATTATCATTGTGATTTTAATATCTTTCCTTCAGAAAATACAGCCTAAGACGGATTTACATTCCTGTGACGACACATTCCGAGTCACAAATACCGCTTATCTGTAGAAAAAGTAACTCTGGAACTATATTTTCAGTCAAAGAAAGGCTAAATAACCAAAACTCAAACACGAACTACTCAGTTTGCTATAGATATAGGTGGAATAGTTTTACCAATGCGCACGAAGTGCAAGTCCATTAACAATTTACCTAAGCCTAGTAGATGACTGCCTCAAAGATGACTGATAAGATATTTGTTGTCTGGTGCTTTTAATAACGAGTCTCTACTGACTTTTATGATCAATGATTAATGATCAATGATTAAAGTGGGTACCATACATAGCGTATGGTACCCACTTTAACCGACTCCTTTCTCAGCACAACATTGCACGCTTAACTATATAAGTACGAGCAACGTTGCACCCTTAAGTACAAAAAATGCCTTCATGAAATCTTCTACATACCGAAGTGATTGATAACATCCATTTTACAACAGAAAAGCCGAGATGGAATTCCATTTTGTTCGGCATACACTGAAATGCAAAGGATAAGCCTACATTTAGACTTATACTCCTATTGGAAGATTTTCTGGAAATGCAAATAAAAACAAATTCGTGGGCTCAGATATTATTTGAGAAAACAATTATTTTTCTCAAATTAAACAATTCTTGATTATGCAGCGTAATTTTAGAAAGACAACATTAATATTTATTAATGAAATATTATATAAATCATAATTTGATCACTGAATAATAAATCAAAATAAACTCATACAAACCAGAAAAAAAATAATTTTAAAAGTAGAAATTAAAAACATCTGCGTGAAAACTTCTTTAAAGATATATGTGAATAAATATGATATATATTGTAAAAAGTACACTAAATATATTTATATATTTAATGATCATTAGTAAATATATTTTTTTACACAAAAAAAAAATTTAATAAGTGTTCTTTTCATTTTAGCTACAATCTTATTCCGAAATTATGTTGGCTATTTTACGCATTTATGCTCGTCGCAATAGGAGCATCTAGAGTATTTATAGGCGCCCATTTTCCGCATCAGTGTTTCTTTGGAATGGCATTGGGTAAGTCAATTGATTTTGGAGATTTATTCTGAATCACTCAAAGCTCTAAAGCCATATTAAACCTTTTATAAATTATTTTTTCCAAAAAAAATTTCATTGAAATTAAAGAAAAATTTCAAGAGTATATTCTTTGTCACAAATAATTGGATTTAATATAATGGACTCAAAAAAATTACTTTTCTTAAAAATCAAAAAGAAATAAGAATGTGTTTGAAAATTATTAAAACGGCTCGATTCCAAAAGATATTTATGATATAATATCAATCTTTATAAAAATATATTCCTTAAGTAATCAACTTCATTAAAATAAAGTATATATATTTCTAATAAATAATTTTGATTAAAATTTGTTATAAATATTTCATTTCAAAGGTCATCAAAACGTATAACAAATATTCAAACTAATCGACCAGACTGGGTGAATTTTATAGTGGTTACAGTGATTTAAATAAGTGGAAACCTGTCTCATCATGACATTAGTCCTTTACACAATAACCTGATTACCTCATCTGTATCCTGTTTTCTCTTGTACCACACATTCCAAAACAGTTTCATAATTTTTATCCAACAGCAAAACTTTAAGACTATAATTTGTAACAATTTGCTATAACTCTTTATTAAACTCAAAATGTTTACATTACAAGTTTTAGTTAATATATGTAAAGTTTTAGAAAATACATGAAAAAAATTATCATTGATCAGAAAAAATTATTCTCTCGTAAAAATAAAAAAATTTGTTTAAATATGCATATTCACATTTGGTATAATATAATTAGATATGAATCTATTTTTCTTTGCAGGTTGGATAATAGCAGTATCACTGGAAAACATTAACCAACTGAGGTGTAGCATTTTACATTATTCAGCTATTACAGCTGCTATGTTTTCAAGTGCTTTATTCGCTTACGTATTTCTTGAAACTATTGGCATAGACCCCATGTGGACTATTAGAAAAGCTGTGAAGTGGTGTATAGATCCTCATTACATTCACCTGGACACAACTCCACTTTATTCAATGATGCGTTACTGTGGTTTTATGTTTGGTATGGGGTTTGGCTTCAATAGCCAATATTTTCAGCGGAACTACCAAATGCAGTTTTCAACAAAGATGAAACTTCTCAGTGCTCTACTGTCTGTTGGAATATGTTTGCTATCTGAAGAGATAGAATTCTCAAGAGCAAACATTGTTACTTACTATTTCCAAGCTTTTGCTCTAAATGCCTTTCTTGCTTATTTTGTAATAGCAATTATTCCAACAATGGTGGTACAAATATTTAAATTGAAGGAAAAGATTCAATAAAGAACGATTTTAATATTATTATTCTTATAGAAAATAAACTTTTTTTATTAAAAGTTTTTACAGATAGATATTATATTTGTAAAATATTGTAAATAATATTTAATCAATTTTTTTGTAAACCAAGAGCACATATCATATAAATGACACTCTATATTCATGTATAAATAAATGCAGCTACTGACGAATGATCTGTCATTCCTTCACTTGGAATTTACTAATTTTAAAATATTTAAACATATAGTAAGAATAGCAATTATTATTATTTTAAATATGTAATTAAATATTATATTAGATGTTCTAAAACTACATTATAAACAAAATTGATAAAGAATAGCAATATTAAGCAACGAATCAAAAACTTTGATCTGCCATACTTTAATATATATACCTACTTTAAATATATTTTTGTGAAAGAAATTGTTTTTATATTACTACAATTTACACTTACTTAAATTTTTAGATTTTTATCTGTTGAAAAATTTGGGTTTTTAAATTAAACATAGAAATAATAAGTAGTGCTTGACTTAAAATTTTCCTAAGTTAACAAATAAGAATTTAGATTTTTCTAATTGAGAATATATCTATACACATTGTGAACAATGAATTAGAAACCAAAGATCAATATTTTCTCGACCACTTTTTGTATGGATAACAGTTCTTATTCGTTTGGCCATCGAATCTACATGCTTCTAGAGTGCACTTATATCCAGATAATATTATGCATTGGCTATGCAGCTTTTTAAGTTTTATAAATTAAATTGAAGTGCACCTTAATTAAATACAAAACAAAATTAAATTTAAAAACTGTTGTTGAGTGCATCGTTCCACCATAAACCAAAGAATTTTCATTAGAATCAAAATCTGGGCTCTGCGGTGACCGGAAGAAGGTATTGGAAGTCTAATACTCAGCGAATTAAATTTGAGCGTTTCTGGCAGAATGTACAGTTGCATGATTATCCATAACCATTAAAGTAAAAATGCAACATTGCAGGGTTCACTTGATTCCATACCATTCGAAATAATTAAAACAAGTAAAAAAACGATTTTTTTCAAAAACCTTTTTTTTTTGTTGTTGTTGTTTATTGAGTAGAAAGATAAATTTCTATATTAGTAAGAATATGTTCTCATTTAACAAAAATGACAACTTTTACACATATTTCATTGACCCCACCAGTATATCGCACATGTACTTGAATTCCTTATTGTGATACCATACTTATGCAGCGATTCTTATCATTTGTTCTATTGTCTTACAATTCATCTTAACTAAAAGATTCTTGAGAACATGCATCATGTTCTCAGTGTGCTTTAGGGCTGGTGAATTACCAGCCCTACCAAACATTTTTATTCTCCCACATAAAACTTGCTCAGTTTCTAATTGCTATAAAGGACCAAGTCATGTTGAAATCTTTCATTAGATGTTTCCACGAATAAGACAATCCAGAGTAATGTTTCTCCGCATTTGACGGAATTTGTCTTACGCCTTTAACAACTAAACTTCCAATGTTATTGTTGCCAATAAAACTTATAACATCTGTTTAAAAGGGTATTTTGGTCTAAAACCTGGTTGCATTTAATCTAACTACACTCGATTTATATTCCCCTGCGCAAATAAATATATTTCATTATTGGAAATCATTTTCTTCCAATCGTTAACAGTCCATTTTGACTCAAACTAAGCCATTTATCATCATTCCTGCGATAGAAATTGTTTTTTCCTCCCTCTTGTTGCTGTCTTCTAGAAGTTTTTTTTCTATACAGTCAAGGCACTCCCTTCAATCCCAAAATTAACGAATCCCTTCAAGGTCTGCTTTTCTTTGTTGGAACAGTGAACAAAATTATAAAATCCAATTTCAAATTAATCAACGCAGGAAAGAATTGAACATCATGTTCAATGCTAACTCCAAAACATGTTTCTCATATAAGACTATGTACAAATTGCAGAATGAAAATTATTTGTCGAGTAAAAGACGGAAATATGTAGTTACAATTGATGAAGATTGGATATATTTATCTGATTGCAATAAAAAATAGATTACTATAGAAGAAAAAGACTTAACAAGTTAGAGAAAAAAAGAAAAACTTTTCTAATGGTTTTTTGGTTATCACTGGATTCCCTCATAATTTAAAAACTTAAAAATAAGGAAAGTAGAAAAAAGTGTGTCAAATTTAATTCGAATTACTAACACAAGTATGTTTTGACACTTACTTTCAAAGAAGAAATTCTATTCCTTTATCCAAACAAAGTTCACTGTGTAAAGTTCCATCAGGATAAAGCTCCAAGCCATATCTCTAAATCTATTGTTCTATTTTTTTTATAAAAAATGAAATCTGAAACTGGAATTTAAGCTTTTTCTTTTAAATGCATCTCAATCAAGTCTCCCGGCGTTTTACAGATGGCTTACTCTGCATTTGGATTCTTAAAACAAACTCTTTACAAGCAACATTTCAAAACATTAAATGGACTGAGGAAGATTGTGAAGGAGTGGAAGAATATTTGCCTTGATGTCCAAAGAAAAGAACTGTTTTCTTGGAAATCAAGACGTAATATGATGGTTCAGAAAAAGGCTTTCAGACACTGAACACATTAGGAAATAAAAAAACTTATATTCATTAAATTATAAAACTTTGTTACAAATGTATGAATACCCTCTGTAGCTTCGTAAGATTCTCGCCAAATTCAACGTCTTTTATTAGTGCAAGATAAGATACAGAGTGATTCTTCTGAGATTTCTAATGCTTAGATGCCCACCACTACAAAAGAATTTTTGCTTCTTGGTCAGAAATGACTGGTTTTCCCATAGGTATCCCGACTATGAATTCTCATCCTATGTAATTCTCTACGCATAGTTCGAAATGAATCTATTGGGAAATCTTGGACGATGATTTTTTCCATTTTAAGCACAGTAGAGTCCTGTTCTGCCGTTCTTCGTCGAAAATGACACAGATGATACTCTTGAAAAATTGCAATTGTCTTCCACACAAGGACTGTCATTTCCGATTCCAACTTATGAAAACTCAGTGAGAATTATTTTCGTCGAAATCGAATACTACTGAGAGGCATCAACAATTGCATTTTCGAAATGGTGAAATATCTGTAGTCTTTTCCAATTTACTTCATTGATCATTAAATGAATTCATACACTTTACTTATGCTAGAATTCTAATGACGTGTCATACTTGTCGTTACAAACTTCATCTCTAAGGTGAATTTAGATAAAAATCTCAAAGGTTTCTAATTCATAGGCTAATATATGTATTTTTATATCAATCTCAAGAATATTATTAGTCTAAACATTCTTTTCAAACGTCAGTAAGTTTTATCAGCGAAATTTGGTACTGTAGCGAAGCAAGAACAAAATTAAACTACAATTCTTGTCTACATATTTATAAATATCAGAGACAATGCAACTTGAATTTACCAATTTTATAACAAAACTGATTCGAAACTGCAGTTAATTTAGCCGCCATAAAATTATCTGGCAACCAAAGATAATAGGATTACCTTAATCATAAGTCCGATTTTATTTTGTCTTTACACAACAAATAAAGTGAAACCCATATATTAGTTTGGGGAAAAAGTTATCCATTATTTTTTCGGTAGACGTCTGTAGTGATCGCTATCTCGTGAGGTATCTATCAAACAATTTCAGATTTATGCTCGTTGGAAAGGTGACATTCGACACTAAAATATCCTCTTGCGGTTTTTTATTTGATTACTTCAGTTACGAGTACAAGGTTTCAAAAATGGAAGACAACAAACAGAAAATTCGATACATTTTAGTTTTTCTTTTATAATGGCGAAAATGCTAACCAGGTGGCTAAAATTGTGAAAGGTGCTTATCGTCCTATATATGACTGTAACAACCAGTAACGCACAATTTTGGTTTCGTCGATTTCGTTTGGGTATTTGCATGCTAAAAATGCACCTCGCATGGATACAACATTGTCGAGAATGTCTATAAAATATCAAAAATTATCAAACTTGACAGCATGTCAGCAGTCGTAGCTTCGCACAAGACCTAAAAATCTACATGAAAACTGTTTTAAACCTTTTTACAAAGCGAATCTGAAAGAAGTTACAAAAGGTTCACGTAAAAATAATGGATTTCTTTTTCCCCAAACTAATATTAAATTTCAATGAAATTTAGTTTTATACACTCAAAAAATACATTTTTACTATAAACATGGATAACAATTTTTTTTTTTATATACATAAAATTAATCAGTGCGCATTTCCCGGCGTAAGACTCGTTAAAAAAATGTCTAGAAGCGGAGGGTACGTTTTATACACTGCTACCCATCTCATACGCTTACTTATTGACTACATTCATTTCTAGAAATTCCCTCTATTCGAAGTTATGCCAATTTTTTTTAATGGTTTCTTTATGGCGTGTGGGAATATTAGTTGTATAGAGTTCAAACAAACCAAGCTGTGATCGTTGCTACCACCGATGATGTGATCTTATGGATGTTTGTTTGAGTTGGGTTTTATGGCACAAGGTGATCTTATGGATGGTACAAGAAAAAATTTGTTTTATGTGGATTTTATAGCGACTTCATTCAGCTATGGAGACGAGTGCCTGGATTTTGTAGATTAAAAAGTGTTCTTTCCCAAACAGATAAAGTAAACTGGGGAAAGAATTACTTCGTATTTAAAATACTGTAAAATCACCTATATTGACCATTAATTTTTATCCTTTAAAAATGTGTATGAAAAGGTCTTGTACGCTGGCAAATACAATAATTTAAATTTTAAACTGACACATCTTTATATTTTGCAAATATGAGGAAATAAATTTACAAACGGTTGTACTGGCAGATGATTAAAAAATAACAAAACGAGAAAACAATTTTTGTCATGGTTGGATCCTATTCACTCGTCCCATTACCAAGAGTGAAATTTGGAGCCAAATCAGATTATGACAGCAAATTGGGTTCCAATTTTAACTGCCTATTCATTGGTAATTAATACGACGAATTTCGAACTGCGTGATTTTTAGTTGCGATTTAGAAAACCAATAGCATTTAGTATTTTTTAAACTAATATATGGAGGAAAAAATATTTCGCCAAGATAAATTAAAATACTTTCTTAGAATAAATAATCTTTTGAAAATTAAAAAAAAAAAAAAAAAAAAAAAAGGCTCTTATATTTCGGCCAAAAATGATAACACAATTGAGATATATGAATAATTTTCCTTTTAAACATGTTATAACAAGCGAACTAGTTCTATTTTAAGCGATTGCTTAGATTTAAAATCAATGGAAGTTTTAGATTTACTTTATTGTTTATTTTTACAGAAAGAGCAGCAGATGTTTTTTTCTAAGAATGCAACTTTTATATTTAGGAAACGTAATTTATATACAATGCGATTTAATTTTAGGTTTGGTAATAAGTGAATATACTGCCAAATTTTTTACTTTATTGATTGCTAGAAGTAAGAGAAATAATTAAATGGTTTATTCAGTTAACTCAACGCGATCAGATATTTATAGTAAGAAAAATTGTGTAAAATCCACGATTGAGTGCTGTAAAGATTCCTACAGAATTTACTGAAAAATTTCCTGCTTCAATTTCACCTGAAAACCCTAAGCAAACAGCCCTCAACGTTCATATTTGGTGCCTCTATAATTGTCCACAAATTCTGAAAACCATACCTCTGTCACCAGATTTAAACTCGTCAGAACAAATTTGGAGAGAACTAAAAGTTTGAAGACATGACATTAATATAAAAACCGAACTAAACACTCTAAGGACGAAAGAATGGAGGAATATTGATGTGAATATTACAAAAAACTGGTAAACTCTATGCCCAGACATTTGAACGCTGTTATAAATGCTGCCGGATATCCTACAAAATTCTAAGTGACAGAAATACAATATTTATTAACACAAATTTCTTTGAAGTGTGCAAAGATTTTTTTAAGGTAACGTTTCAGTTACATTTTGATTTTATTGATTTTCCAAAAAAAAAAAAAAAAGTTTTAGCATGTTTTATGAAGTTTTTTTAAATTATTTTATGAAATTTTATGAGATATCTGTAGATATTAGAAAATTCTCATTTTCAAATATTAATTTTTATATCTGAATAGAGCACTATTTTTCTGAAATTCCTAAGTATATGAACACTTTTGGGAGCCACTGTTTACCTACAATGCATGTGTATTCTAAAACTCCATATGAAAGTAATTGAGAACAATCATTCATATCAACGTCATAGTAAGATTTATAAAATTACTTATATTATGATGAATAATATATAAAACATCGTTTCCATATACAAACATTTGGCCTAACTCTACTGTTAACTTAATTGATACTTATTTTGAACAGCAATATTTAATGTGAAATTATATAAGTTATAGACTCTTAAGTCCATAAAGCTGTATGGAAGTTTCAAAAATTCTAATCATCCCTAAAAGAAAAAATTTAAGTTTTCTGACAAAAAATCCATTGAAGGATGTGCTATCAACTCAAAGGGGAGGGGGAAACTTCAAATGTATATTTCAATTGTTACATGTTAATTATAATTAAAAAATACTTGTGTTTAGTATACAAATCTACATTGTGTGCATATACTCCCAACACACTTTTTTTTAATAGACAGTATTCAACTCTCAAAATACTTTATATTAAATAGTTCATTCTAGTTCCAATTTACGTGCTGTTATTATGTTAAAAAATACACTTATTGTCATAAAATTTAATTAAATGTTTCACATGATAATGCATTTATTAAATCAATGTATTATATTAAGCAATATAAAAATCATGTTCAATAAAGTAATCAGAATAGCAATAAATATCAGAATTCATACCATAAACGATTAAAAACAGAATTAAGAGATGGAACCGATTCCCATCAAAAACACTACATATCTCAATTTTTATGAAACTATTTTGAAAATGAGCAGGCTGAAACACAATTACCTATATGCTTGAGGAATCGAAAACCTTTTTAACATTTTAATTATCCTTTTAGTTTTAAATTTAGATTTACTGATTCAACAAACTATTACATTTTAATCAAATCCATTTAAAATAAAAATCATCATTAGTGGATAAAAACTGTTCTTTAAAACAATTTGTATTAAAAATGAAGCAATAAATAAATATGAAATATATATACATAAATTGCACTTTATTTTTTTTATATCTAAATTGTTATTTAAGACTAAAATATTGCAAGTGTCAACTGAATTTTAAAAGCCATAAGCAAATACTGCAAATTTAAAGATATTAAAAATATTAATTTTCTTTTTTATATGTGAATCTTCATTAAATTTGAAATAGAAAAAGGATTTTTATGTCCTTTCACAAATAAATTGTTTCATTTTATTAATGTAGCTTTATTAATGAAGCTTTATATAGCTTTCATTGTTTCTTAAAACATAAATGCTTAGGTATACATAATGTTTTAAAACTTCAACTTTCATTCAAATTTTTAAGCATCATTTTGAAAGCAACAAATATAGAGATTTTAACTTTATAAATATCTTCATGGATATCTGGAATAAATAATGAAACCAAAATAAAAATTGGAAGTATACTTAAAGTGATAAAATATTAAAAACATTCTACCAATGCCTTAAATAAAATATTACTTACAATTATTTAAATAGAAAGCACAAATCTTTAAATAGAGATTATTAAATTAGAATTTCTATTTCATGGATAGGGGGGGGGACACTGAAATATTTAAGTAATCTTTGCTCAGTTTCAAAAACTCCATTTTGCAACTTTAAAATTATAAAAAAAAAAAAAAAAGACTCAGCATTTGTTTTTTAAACTTTTCTAAAAATTATAAGACGGCAAAATGACTTAAATTTAGAATCTTCTCACAAATAGGTATATCAAAACTCCTTCCGATTTTAAGTGTAATAAAAGTAATCGAGAAGATTTATTGGAATATAAACTATTACATTTCTTTTGTGTTCACGTTTGGTGGAAAATAAAATACAAAAATACTTTTAAAAAAATGCACTATTTCAGTATTGTTCACTTAAAAAGCAACAGCAATTTATATATTAATTACTGTCATCTCTAAAAATTTCCTCTAAAAATTAAAACATTTAGAGAAATGAATTAACAAGTAATAGAGATTGCTAGTGAAGCTGTTATTACTTTTAGAGTATGGATTAATAGAACCTTGGCTGAAATTTAATAAATAATAAAATTTAAATTACCTCTCTTTCATCTAATATTAATTTTTATTCCCTGAAAAATTAAAAACACTCAAATTTCTTATAAAATTCTTTATTTAGATGCAGTAGTAACAAACTCAGTGAAATTCTGGTGATTTTGTTCTTGAAAGTTAAAGGAGTCTAAGGAAATATTTTCATAATATATTGATTTTTATAAATTTTAACATAAACAACACAACCACACAGGTATATTCAGCTAATTATAATCACATATAACCTAATCAATAAAATCAAAACAATTGTGTGAAACTTTTATTACTAGAAATGATTTACACATCTCAATAAAAATCGAAAACTTAATTTTCAAAAATAATCAAAGCTTTATGACATGATACTCACATCTATGCTTTGTTTGGCATGCAGGTTTACACTTGTAAAGAATAAATACACAATAAAACACAAGAGTACACTAAATAGACCATATTATAATATTTCCATTGAATTATACACCTATACAATGTCAATGCAAAATTCTTGATCCTGTACAATGTTTTAACAATGATATGGGACAACTATTATACCTTAGTAAAAAAAATTCATTTAATAAATAAAATTATATACTTCATCTACTGAATATAACATTATTGAAGATACAAATAACATTGCAACTAATACTTGTTTTTAACTATTTTTCATACTGATTATTTGAAAATATTTCACAAAACACTACAAAAACCATTCACAACTCATATCGAAACAAATGTATATAATTATTAACTGGCCAAATGGTTTCTGTTAACTAGTTGTACAAAAAAATCTGAAATTTACCTCACTTTTGCACGTAAAACAGATTTTTTCATAAATATTTATGAACTTGTAATATTTTTGTAAATCATTAACTTCATGAAAAAATTTAGTGCTAAAATAGCAGCCTATGTTACCATTAAAAAACACTTAGTACCATTTATTTATGTAAATATATTCCCAGTTTGAAAAAAAAATATTTACAATTATCTTTGGCATTTTATAGTGACTAAGCATTTTATTGTTCAAAATTTTACAATATTTTAAAAGATAAAATGGAAAATAAAATCCAACATACTAAATACTAATATGTATTAGAATGAATTTACAGCAAATTCATAACCATTCTAATTTCTAGATCCAATTATCTGAAGAATGTAAATAAAGAGATTGATGATATCCAAGTACAAATTTAAAGCTGCAAAAATGTATTCCTCAGGAGAGATTGAATATTTATGGTGACCTCCAATCAAAAGTTGTGTGTCATAAACCAAATACTGCAAAATAAGATAGGCATTTAAATTATAATAACCAATTCATAAATATATTTTACCAAGTATACAATCATACTTATAAAAAATAAATTACAAAACAATCAATTATAAAAATAAGGTGAATCTGATTTGAAAATTCTATTTTGATTTTAACAAAAAAAATGTTGTAACATGAAGGGAAAAAAAGCATATAAATTGATGACTTATTGTGGTTAAATTAGGCCTAATGGTTGTTTTTTATTGCTTTAAACAATATATTAACAAAGAAATTTTTGAAATTAAAAGGATTATTTTTTAATTTTGCAATAGAATTGAAAATAAATGTCCTTTATATAAGAATGTGACAAAACCACTAATTCTGCCACCACTAATTACATTTGCACTAACAATTTAAGTTAGAATGTATGTTTATATTTTGTCAGACAACCTTTGGTATTTGAAAGGAGATTTGTTTTACAATAGTTGTGTTATGAGATCTAAAAAAACATATTGTTATCATTAAGTATAAAGTGATCTAAAATGGAATCATCATGCTATGAGATTAGAACCATCATTTACTTCCAGATTTATTGCAAAAAATCAGCCACAGAGCGTTACTAAAAACATGTGTACAATTTTTATATTATTTGCAAAGGTTTGGTACCGAAAATTCAAAAACAAAAACTGACATTCAGGAAACTGAGTGCTTTAGCTAGCATACAGGTGTTGACAGATGTACATCCTAGAGAACTTGTGGAAGAAAATCAGTATTCAAGCACTCTAAAGGAATTGGACATTTGTGTGATATTAATTAGCCACACTATGCATCTCATAAACATGACATACAACTTTAATCACTGGCAACCACACGAGTTAACTGAAGCAGATAAGGACAATTCATGATCTACATTAATTTGTTTGAATATAACCACAAGGACAAAATTCTAGACCGAGTTGATGAAAAGTTAATTTACTTTAACATCATAAATCCAAAATGAGGTTGGTCTACACTCAGTGAGCCCATTAGTAGTGTCAAAAGTGCAGTTTGACTAATGAAAAGATCAGGCTTTATATCTGGTGGGATTGCCGTGATATTATTCACAAACAGTATTTGGAAAAAGGTAAACTCATTGACAGTAAAGTGTATAGGGAAATGCTAGTGAATGTTGACACTGCTATCATATCCAAACATCAAACAGATTTCTGGCAAAAGAAGGTACTGTTCCATCAAGGAAACACAAGACCACATATATCTGCAATTACCAGCTGAACTCTGCACATGATATTATAGATGTCTTTCTACACCTACAATATAGCCCTGCCGTCACTGACATTTGGATTTATACATTTTTTCATACTTGCAGTTCATCTTGCTGGTGCTATCTTAGATTCCACATGGGATGTTCAAAATGAGATTAATCTGCTTTTGGAGACTTGCAGCCACCAAGTTTCTAGACTAAAGGCTATGAAAACTACAAGCACTAAATATATTACTTTCATTTTTTTTTTCTAATTTTATTAAGAACTTTTTGGGGGAGAAACTTTCATTATTACTTATATTTATTCATCCTGAGATGCAAAATGAGCAAAAATACAAAAAATTACATCCAATTTAAATAAATGAAATTTACAATAAATTGAATATTTATTTTATGTTTTTTTAAATTTAAATTAGACTTATTGTTACACTATAAGAAAACTTAAATATACATATATATGCAAGTACAATTAATTTTAGATTTATAAGCAAGAATCATAGGAATGGATAATAAAAACAATTATAAATTACATAAATTCTATAAGATATATACGTAGATTAATCAAAATAATACCAAAAAAACTATCCGTACACAACTGAGATCATTCTCTGAAAACTTGATTAATAACATATTAAAGGGAAATTTTAAGATTATATGATACATTAAACAGTGAATTAAAAATAAATTTATTAAATACATATAGAATTAATGCATGGAAATCAAACTAAAATGAGTTTAAATGAACAGTTATTAACAGATTTATAACAATTTAAATAGAGAGTATATATTAAATTTCAATAATAGATAATATTTGGACTTTAGGTAATCTAGGGGACATTTTGACATATCTTCTATAAAAAAACTAAAATTTTATTTTTCAGTAAAAAACTGCTTTTGAAGAGCTTGATAAAGCTTAGGTCTTCATATCTACAATAAATCATAAAGCCCTATAGTACAACATAATATTCTTCAAATTAACAATCTATTCTAATACTTTTTTCAGCATGTCAAATATTGCAATCCCAAGAAATGCAATCTATTATGAGCAATTTCAAGGCATCAGAAAGTTCACCTTCTTGGTATTCTATACCATGCAATTTTTATTCTGTGTTAAATATAAACAGAGAACTATTGTAAAAAATTCTTATATTGTTGTATTATGAATTTATAACTATCACAACTATCTGACATAAAAAAAATATATTGTGCAAAAAAAATTTAGATTACTAAAACCATATATTTGGAAAAAAAGAACTTCTTTGACTATTATTGTCCTCCACACAGTCCTAAAGCACAGAAATCTAAATAGCCTTGATTAAAATTTAAGAGCACATCTTCTATTGCCACTAAAAATACATAAAATGTACTGAAATTTAAAATTTATATTCCATATACTTTGAATAAGTATTTTTTTTCACTAATAAAAAATTAAACACATAAAAGAGCTTTGCAAACTATACTGTACCTAAAAGTGCAAGTACATAAAACAGAATTGCAAACCATTGTTGATCTAGTACCATTGTATCTTATATAAAAATGCTTTAATAAAAATAGATTTAAGACTGAAATGTTTTGAAACTATACATTAACTAATAGAAAGCAAATTCTTTTTTTTTTTTTTTTTTTTTTTTTTTTTTCCCCAGTAAATGTTACAACCTTTATACTAATTTTAAAAAAAGTGAAAGAGGTTTACATAGATACATTGTAGCTATACATTGTATTATGAATAAAATGTATATTTATGCGTAATTCAATGTATAGCTTTTCTGCAATTGTTTTGTTACCATTTTTATATTTTATGTTGAAAAATTTTACTTACGAGTGAAAATATCAGGGCTCCAACACTGGCATAAATCAATCTGGTAATCTAAAAGATAATATTCACTGCACATAAATAACAATTGCATTAAATTTGTAAGTAATATTAATATTATTATTGCATTAAATTTCATGTAAGATTGATATTTTTTAAACACAATAGATGCCAGTTTTTATGAACCATTCATTTATAAATGATCTCAATTTATGAACTAATAGTTAGTGTCTAACATTGTTCCATTGATAGGAAAATAATTTCTTATTTGCCACTTACAGACTTATTTCTTGAGAAATTTCTTAACGAAAGTTTAATCTCTTTTCATTTTTCGCTTAATTTTTATATTATAATTCGAAAATTTGAATCAATACATTTTTAGAGAATCATAAAGTCATTATAACTGTGGATAACAAGTACTGTTCAAGTTTTCCGTGTAAGAAACTTTTGCAGAACTAATTTTGCAAGGAGTGATCCTGACTTAGAATTTAAATGGCTTCATGAAACATTCTTGGTACACATGTAGAATTGCTACTCTGTTCTTGGAATGATGTAGCAGATAACATAATACCTTAAGCTTTTCAATAAATAGGCTTTACTAAAGAAACCACAATATCTGAAAAAATCCAAGTCTTATGTATGGTCTCATCTTCATTTGAGTTCTATGTCTCAAATAAAGATTAATAATAAATAAAATTTCATTTAATTTTTAATGCAGTTTTTAATACGGAAGTGTCAAATGATTAAATTATCATGAACATAATGAATGAGACTAACAGATTTTCAGATGCCAAGAAAATAACGTAATATTGAGACTCACTGCAAAATAAGCAGCTAAATGCTTAAGTACAACAGCTAAGTGTTTCTCTACAACTAAAAAAATTTAACTTTATAATAGAAAAAATTAATTATTAGATTTCTCATCAATGAAATGAAAGTAATTATTTTTCAGTGTATATGATTTTAGTTATTTTGCAATTATATTTTATATAGTAGTTCTAAGTAATATTTTCTAACTTCATTATTTATAAAGAGAGTAGTTTTCAAATCTAGCAATTTTATTTTTTTACTTTAACTTTAGATGTTAAGTGCTATTTAATAATTCTCTAGGAGTTCACAAAAACATTTACTGTACATGGATCTATATCACTGATATTGATTGCCCAATTTAATACAAAAAATTTAACACACAGAAACTTATTTTCCAAATAATATTCTTAAGTTATAACAGTTAATGAACAAGATAATTAAATACAAGTAATCCAATTTTTGCATGCTGACTATTTGAAAAATTAAATCTTATTTTGATAATATTTCATCTTAACTGTGGTGAAGCATTGATGTATCCTAATGAATACAGAGTCTACTTGTATTATAATTACCACATGTCCTTAAAAATGACATAAATTGTTATTCATAAACAAATCTATATTTATTAAAAAAGCATATTTTAATAAAAAATAATTTTATTATAAACTATGACCTATTTTTTTATTATGACAAACTACATTAAAAAAAAATTTCTGTTAATGGAACATTTGTTCACTTTTAATATATAAAGAGAACGTATGGTTTTTAGAATAATAAAAGATAACTTAATTGTATTTAGCTTTAAAAAAGTATCTTTTAAAACATTTATGTTCATTCTATATATTAAAATTTTTTCTCTCAATATTTAATTTTTAGCTGATAATGTCATTTAAAATCGAAATACACAAAAACAATTTATAGTCAGTTTAATTACAATCATCCTGCAAAAATATAATCAATTAAATGTGGAAATAAAAATGTATGGCATAACACAAGCAAATAACAATATCGTTAATCAAGAAATTAACTGATTTCATATTGTGAACATTTTTGACATTTCCAACTGCAGCAATAAGACTCTTATTAAGACAGGAGAAGCATAATCAAAATTGCCCTCTGTTCTTTTTATGACAAAATATTTTGCTCACATACCATTTGTTGCTCCATAGGGAGTTAGAAGTAGATTCCATAAAAAAAAGTTGGATGAATTCAAAGCCATACTGCATCACCGACCACGGAGCTCAACAAGTGGATGCAAGATAACTGTGCTAGCCAGACCCTGTATGTTTTCAATATACCTGTGAAGTGGCCTCCACCCTAATCAAGTCACTTAGCAGGTATACGATTGCTTGGTTCATTTAAGCCGATTGATGAGTTGAATACCACAACATACCTCCCGTTTCCCTGAAGCAGAGGCCGAAGAAATGTGTTGATTTCTGGGAATCTCAATTAACAGGATCCTCCTTACTAGGGACACAAGTCTCCATGCATGGAAAACACATGTAATTTAGTTCCCAGGAGAAGCTAATAGCAACAGGGCAGCAACAGCTATTCAAGGGTATCCCTCAATCTCTTAAAAGCAACCACAATGAGGAAGATAAGAAAGAAAAAGCAAAGAATAGGAGTAGAAAAGAAAGAGGACAGATCGTTTAGGTACACAGGTGATCTATCCTCCTTTCTTTACTTTCCTATGCTTCTTTGCTGGTTTTTTTTTACATAACTTTAAGTTAAAAAAGTTTTACTTTCTTTAAGTAAACACAAGCGTGACATGACCCCTGAGGTAAACCCTCTGAGGGGACATAGCAGATTGGTTGAACAAATTGATTTTAATCAAATCTTGAATCTAATTATTTCCAAATTATTGTTAATAATTTGGAAATATTTAGAATCTTAAATTTTTTTGAAGATAATTAGGTAATTTAAAAATTTTACTTAAATATCTTAAAACTTAGTATTCACTAAAAACTTTTCTGCATTGTTTAAAAGGAAATCTATCCTCCAGATGGAATAATGAACTTATATAAAGCAAGAAATCTAATTTCAAATGAGGCTAGATATTTCTGGAGTGGAGATTAAAATAATTTGCTTCTTGCCTTTTAATATTAAAGCAAGTCAGTTTAAATTATAAAAACTGTCTAAGGTTTTCCTATTAAAAAATTGTGCAAAAAATTAATATATTATATAATTCGGAAAAAATAAAATTGAGCATCATTGAAAAAGAGGCATACCTGATCATACAAGAAAATGGTCAAGAATCCAAAAATAACAAAAATTAAGAGAGTAACATAGAGCATTCCTCCCATCATTGTAAAGTCATACTAAAAAGTGAAACAAATAAGGTTAAATTTAGCCATATTATTTTAAACTCAAATTTCATTTATCAAGTTATAGCTATTATATAAAGTAATATTTACCTTGGTTTGAAAAGCAAAAGCAGTCAAGCCCAAACAAATGAACTGCAATGAAATTAAATGAATAATAAATATGTTTGTAAAATTTGAGAAAAATCATGTAAATGTATTCATTTTTCAGTTAAAAATGCTTACTGCACAAACTCCAGCAGCCCATAAAACTTCATCTGCTTCGTATGCACTATAAACAGGTTAAATAAGCTTTATTAAAAGATATCAACAAATAAATTCAATATAGGTTATAGAAGCTAAAAGAAAGTAAAGATTAAAATATTTAAAATATTTTCTTCTACAGGAGAAATAAGTTAATAATTATTAAACATTTCATAATCAATTTGTTTAAATTGAAAGTAATTTTTAAAGAAAATATATAAAATAAATATCCATATATAAAATAATCCAAAATGAATAAAATGCAATATTTTTAATTTAACATGCATTTCAATTTAATATGGCAAAATAAGTAAAATTCTTAAATAAATGTTATTTATAATGCAATGCTTAGTAATTATATAAAGATAAATGAATCCAAGAATACTAATAAAAATAAGAGCAAGGATTTAAACAAATGAAAAATAAAATTCCAAAAAGAAAAATATTTAATATTTTAATTTCAAAGTTTACAATTCTCTTCTGTGGCACATGACAAAAGAATTATTGAAATATAAAATTCAACTATAGCAACACCAAAAACATACAATTATTTATACAGGTAAAATTTTTATAATAAAAATTATAAATATCATAATTTTAATTTATATTATAAATATCAAAATTAAAATTATAAATATTATTATTTTTTAATTTTCTAAGTAACATAATAAAAAAAAATAAAGATAGCAAAATAATGTTCTTGAAACACGTAGAAAATATATTTTATTTATTTTTATAACCAAGGATTTTTTAATATAAAATTAAGAATTAAAATAGTGAAAAATACTTCAGAATTTTAGATTCCTAAAGAATTCTAAATTATATAAATACAAATTACACAGGAATAAGAGAAAAAAATATTTTCTGATATATAAAAGTAAATTTCCAAATTTTCTTCATTCATAAAAAAGTAAGTATAAAAGAACCTGTCAGACAGAGCTTAATAGGTATCATTAAACGATGACAAAAAATGCAAGACAGTTTGAACCATGAGTATAACTTACCAAGTAACAACACCAAGAATGAAAGATTCAACAAACGTCTGAAAAATAAAAATAATTAATCAGTACTTTTAACATAAACAACACAACATAGATATGCTGCCAATTGGAAAAAATTTTTTAAATATAATTTTCTATGTGGCATAGCAAATTATTTTTGTGGCATTTTTTTTAACCCAAAACATTGGCAAATAAAATGAGTAATAAAATATCAATTTAATAATAATTTAATTAAATGATATTATTTTTGAATCACATTGATAGAAATATTTAAAGAGGAAAAGAATACTTCAAAAATTGAAAATAGATATATCCTAAATTGATAAATTTCCATTACATTATCAATTTTGTAACTTGGAATGTTTAAGATCTAGAAATGTTCAAAATATATATAGAAATTAAGATCAAAATTAATAAAATAGACAAGTTTCAAAGGTTAAATAAAGAATAAAACTTATATTTCACAGTTGTTTCTGTAAATATTTACTTATAAAATCAATGCATATAAATTAAAGTGAATACATGAACAAAAACTTAACTGTTACTATATTTTAGAATGCTAAAACTAAAAATAATAACATTTAGGTTAAGATCTAACAGAAACATAAGAATTTAAAATTGTCTACTTTAATTTTAATTTGCAGATTACAGAAATATAAATTTAATTATAAATGTTTCAAAATTTCAAAAGATTATTTAACAAAAATTATGTATGTAATACAGTATGCAAATTGTAAATAAATTAGAATGAAATGTGCTCAGAAAAAAAGATAAACTTATTCAATTAATGCACTAATTTGTAAGAAAAACAGACTTATATAAAACAATAGGATTTAAATTGAAATGTAATCAAATGTTTTCCACATGAAGAAAAATGGTTTAAAATCATGAAAAAAAAATAAATAAATAAAAATAAAAAAAGATATCGGAAGCATATTATTGATAAATTTTAATTTATTACTAAATGGTCAGTTTTAGCACATAGATAAAAGAAAGACCTTTCTGATCACATATTGCTGGATAACATGTTTTCTCTTTTGCGAGTATTTTTTTTATCAATTTTTCATAAGTTAATTTCTATTATGTTAAGAAAAATTCCTTATTGGACAAACTTAACTCGTTTAATTTATTTTAGTTCACATGGTAATACCTTTATGTTAGTCTGACTTTACCTCACACTTTCAAGATAATTCTTGAAGGCTGCATGCAAGTTATCATATCCAATATATTAACCAATATTTTAACATCTTTTGTGTTACAGATTTAGATACATAGTACACAATTAAATTATGTACCATGAATCTATTTCTATACTAATACATAGAATATGATTGCATAACAGGAATATATAAATACTCTTTTCTGTGAATTGTTTATACAGGTGTTGCTTTATTGTAACCTTTTGCAAGCAAGGGCAAATTCGACTAAAATTTATGAATTGAAATGATTTTAAATACTTATAAACAATCATGTCAAAGGTAGAAATTAAA
Organism: Latrodectus geometricus; assembly: GCA_026290005.1. Lineage (NCBI taxonomy): Eukaryota > Metazoa > Arthropoda > Arachnida > Araneae > Theridiidae > Latrodectus > Latrodectus geometricus. Next base: position 110,836 of record JAPDSC010137676.1, read on the forward strand.
TCCACAAGCTAAAATTTTATTTTGTAAAATGGTAAAACAAAACATTTTCAAAAATAAAAGGGGAAAAAAAAGAAAAAGCATGCCTTTACAAAAAATCTATTTTCAACTATTAGTTTATTCAATTTGATTAAACTGATCATTTAGCAGTTCAGTGAAAGTTAGGTAATTTTACATTATGTTCAAAATCTTAATATTGATGATCGACAAGAAAAACTAAGGGGAAAAAAATTCAAGTTTTTCAAATGTGTTTATTTTTTCTTAAAAATAAAAAACATAAAACTTTTTTTTTACTTACTTTTTTTCTTAACACCACGCATACAGCATATATTACAATATTTAACCTTGTATTCCTCCAAAGAGAATTTTCAGAGGCAATTCAAAAATTGCTTCTGAAAATATTTTTTAAGCTAAGAGTATAGGGTTCATTATGAAATCTTATCATTTGATGACATAAAATATTTGGGTTAAATGGAGACAATCCAAGAATGACTATATCTTAAGGGACTTTAGTATTTTCATCATTGTCTGCTACTAAATTTTGCAAAGCATTCCATTTTGAGCTTAAGAACCCCAGTTTCAAATATAGTCATTTGAAAATGGTCAATAGAAAAATTTTGACCTGAAATTCACTGTCAATATTTTTTAATGTCAATAAGTAGCTTATTATTTATTTTAGATAAAAACTTTTAGTTCTTTTATGTAGGATTATTAAAAATTAAAATATTTATTTTTAACTCAAATTACAATCATATAAAAATGCATATTTGGAAAGTTTCTTGAAAAATTATTTAGCTTAATTACATGCCAGAACCTTGAAATTATAAATACAATCAAATCTGAAATCTCAGAAAAAAAGTTATTTTGGAAGTCAAATGAACAGATTAAAGACATTAATAAATAATGAAATCAAACTCTTTTGTAATCGTAAATTTAAAGAATATAAAGAGTTCAAATGTACTACCAAACTAACATTTCTTGAACCTGGTTGATTTAGAAACATGTATGAAAAACTTGTATTTTATTTTGGATTCTTATTTTTCTACATAAACCAAAATAATTTTACTTTTCATACTCAAAATTTTCACTGTGTTTTAAGCTATTCTCATCATTTTAAATAGAAAAATCAACAATAAGTTTAAATTATTAAAAACTACAATTAAGTTTGGAATCTTTCAGTAATTTGAAGAATTAGCAAATTTACCATTGCAACAGCTAAAAGAAAATGCTACTAAAGTATATATTACAGCAGATAGCAGAATAATTGTGACTTTAGAAAATAATTTTATTGTGATACTTAAACAAATGAAAACAAAAATGTTTGCTGTAAAATTATAACATAAAATTGAATAACTTTAATTTAATATTTTCATAAAATTGAAAATTTGGGCTCATTGCGGCAGGACCATATTTTCTAGAAGCAATAGATCCTTGGTTTGCTCAGCTACAAAGAAAAAATAAGAAACAGATGTATGCTTTTACCTTCTGCAGGGGTGAATATGAAAGGTAGTTTCAATATTTTCTCTTTTATGGATTTATGAACACGATTCCCTATTTATGAAATATTGTCCCAGAAGTCGGTGGATGCTTAATTAATCTTACAACTGCTTTCAGTATTAGGTTGTCCATAATGTGGTATAAAAAAAAAATTGAGGATATTTCACAACTTATTCTACCCACATAAATATTTTCTAATTTACAGTTTTATATAAAAAAAATCTACAGACTCTTCAAGACCATTTATAAATGTTGTCATATTAGAGCTTGTAAAAACTTTATGAAAAATTTACTTTAAAAATAAATAAACTCCTTTAATTTCCAATACAATGAGAAAACTTTTATAAAAATAACAATTTAAAAAATTAGTAATCAGAGGAAAGACAAATATAACATCTATATTTACAAAAAGAACAATTTATTTAAAATTTTAATCAAAGTTTGTGATACTTCAATAAAAAATAGCAAAATTATAAAATTTTTCACAAATAAAATTATAAAATTTATTTAAATTTCAGTCCCATAGCCTTAAATCTATATACAAAAATTACTCTCTCTATGCATTTAATTGATAATACAGAAATTTTCTTTATTTACCATTGAATTACCTACAATGTATTCGAATTATACTAAAAATAAAACAAAAAACAATTATTTATCAATGTTACCAAAAGGTATTTTGTTATCATAACCAGTTTTTATAACATAGCTAATATTTTACTCTGCACAAGTATCAAATAACTTTAATCTGCCTTTCCTTTCACTCAGAAAGAACTTCTTAAATCAAAATAGTGTCTAAGTTTCAAATATTTTTTGAATACATGTCTGACTATTTTTTTTTCTTTATAACTTATAAGTAAATATTATAATAAAACAATTAAAGGAGAAGGACAATTAAAAAAATTTTCTATAAAAAGCAAGCATTCTAAAAGTATGCTATCTTTCTTAAATACAAATCAAGAATTTTTTTTCTTTTTTTAAATTTGCAAAAGAGTATGTATCTATGTGTTTTTCAAGTATTTTTACTTCAAAAGTTGATTTAGTATATCTAATTCAATGAAGCCTTAATTTCCTAAAAACTAAATTTATGCAAAGAATAAACCAAGACATTTTGATTTTCGGTAATGATTTGAGTCTGATTAATATTCAATGAATTAAATTTAGCTTAAATAAAAATAATTTTAAGCCATTTATAAATTATGAGATATATTGGTTGAAATAAGTACATAATTCTAAATATTCAATATTAAAAAATATTCTAAAATCATAACCTAATGTATAAGATATGAATTATTTATCAGAGGCAGAAGTTAAAATTACATTAAAGAAAAGAGAATTTAATGCATTGTTTATGTGAGTTGTACTTATATAGCTACAGACTCTTACTATACAAAAACAAAAAAATGAACAAAATCGTCATAAAAATATTAGTGATAGTATGAATATTTACTTAACGATAAAGAATACATAAAAATGGGCTCTAATGGAAGTCTTATTCATAATAATTAAATAAATTATTTAACATCACAAAATTATTATGATTAAGGTTATTAAATTATTATTAAAATACTTACAAATAAGAAAAGACAAATGAAATTCAAAGGGAACGTTCTTCTTACATTATCACAACAGGCCATAGTAATCATTAAAATAATCAATAGCACACTAAAAAAATTTTTTAATTATTAAATGAACATTGAAAAATACATAATATCAATTTTTCAAATTATATAAAAATATTTATTTTTCATAAACAATGGATGCATATATAATTTTTATTCCACAATAGCAAATTTAAAATCAGTGATATGAAAACAACTAATTGTTGAATTGTTATGAGGAAAAATCAGCAAAATTAAAAACGGTCTCCTCAAAGAAAAAACTTTGATGGTTTAAATTGTAATAACAGATTACTTTTCAGCACACAAAAACAGTAGTATGGTTTAAAGTGCTTTTCAAACCACTTCAAACACCAGGGCCTGAGGAAGGACTTGAAACCACAAATTACTGAACTAAAAGCCAGTATTATTTAACTGCTGCTTAGTAAAAACAAACAAAATATTTCACTTTTCCAAGAACGTGACTTATAAAATCACATTCTGCCCAACAAAGAAATATAAAAATACACACTATGTAGTTCAGATTAAAATCAATAGATCAAAGAAAGCTTTTAATTTTACACAATGATGTTCATAAAATCAGTAATGGTGTGTCCATAATGATGAGTAAATAATGATGTGATACGATATATATAAAATAGGTTTAAATTCAATGAAGCCTTTATTTCTTTTATTATTATGAATGTCATAATATTCTGGCTCTCCTGCCTAATACACAATTTAAGTGCTCTTCTATTCATATCAAGAAAATTTATATTAAATGATAAAAACTCAATTAAAAGTAATGAAAATTAATCATTACTTTTGAATACATAAGAAAAAAACATTTAAAAGATTAATGATGAATATATAACACATTCTAGAAGCATTCCATGGTTCCTTAGTAAGTACAATTAAAACAAATTATTTACATATTATTAAAAATATTTTTCTCTTTATTCTAAGAACATATTTAATGTCATTACTGATTTTTTTAGACAAGCATAAAAAGTGTTTTACTATAGCTGATAACTCAAATTATCATAACTGTGTAAAGAAAATGAATCATTAGAAATTTAGGGATTAGAATCTTTTAAATTCAAGAATAGAAAAATTACTTTTTGGGACTAAAAATAATTAAAACACTGGTAAAACAATGCAGACTTTACAATTTATAAGCAACAGTTTAATTCTATAATTGTTGAATTATAAAACAGTCGATTTTATTTTTATTATAAAAAATGAATTAAATTAAAATGTTAATATTTTTAACATATCAACTAGATTAGGAAACTTCATTAATAGCCCAAAACAATTTTCCTTCCCCTAGCGCAAACGTGCGCTTATCGCAGTGTCTGACGCAAGTGTCTGTCCAGGGCCGGGAGCTTTTTTGCTGTTAAGCCTAATTCCATGAAATTTCCGAAGTATCAACAGCAGATTCTTTATGATCAGAATATATCATAGTATCACTACTATCAGAATCTGTTTCAGAATCAATATCTGAAATATTTTGCATCATTTCTGCTATTTCATGCTCTATTAAACATTTTCGATGCTTCAACATTGCAACGGTAAAAACAGAAAGAATTCACGTCTAACAAGATCTAATTATTTTCTAAAACTGAACTGCAAACCGAAATACCCAGCGCTTTAGCGAAAATAAAACTTCTCTACTTACAATAAACAACCACATGCAAATTTAAAGAGATGTCATAAAGTATGCCATTTGGAAACATTTATTTCCCCTTTTGTTTATATAATCAAAAACATGTGTATGTGAATCATGCTTCTCCCATTTTGAGTAGAAGGTCTAATGTACATGTATCTGAAACCATGTGGACTTACAATGCCATCTTGTGGCAGAAATTAGTTTTTAAAATGTTCCAGGACACTGGCACAAATATGTGACAGTCGGGGCAAAATGGGAAAATGCTCCGGCATGCCTGCGTGTCAACCAGGAAGTGAGTGTGTTCGTTGCTGGCACGTAGACGTGATTGTCTGCGTGAAGAGATTAAAGATAGAAATAATTTATTGAATTTATACATTGTGTGTGTACTTTATATTATTATACATATAAATTATTATAATAATATAAAATATGTATATAAATTATATATGTATATTATGTATATAAATTATTGTATTTTAGAGGAACACATCTTCCCTTAAACTTACATTTTATTAATTTACCTCAATATCTGGTTGAACTCATAACTGGAAATAGAACTTTAAGGATTAAGTGAAAAATTAATAAAATAGAATAAAAATAAATTTCTGAAAATAGAAGATATTTATTCATATCTTTTATTTTTTATTAAACTTGTGAAGACTCAGTGGATAAGCACAAATTATTTTTTTAATTATAAAAAACATTAAAAAAAAACCTAATTTGAATACAAAACATAAAATATAAGCCTTTATAAAACCCACTATTACACATATTGATTAATTTGGTATTTTTAAATACTCTTGAAAGATAACTTTACTAGTTTAGATATTTAACATTATGAGAATGCAGCAAATAATTCTACCTTGTATGGAGAGATGAAAACAATGTAAAATTGATTAATTTATTATAATCCTTACAAAAAATACGACATTCTTTTCTTAACATTAATAATAATTATGACACTTATCTAAAAATTTTAATCCCAAAAGATATCAATGTCATCAAAGACCTGATTAAACTAAAAATTAGAAAATATTAAAAACAAAGTATGACTTAAATTAAAAAATCTAAAAGTTTGTAAAGAGTAAGTAGTATTTCTTACCAATAAAAATAATATTTATCTGATATAATTAAACTGATCAAAGAGAAAATAATTTAACATTTTCCATTAAACTGACATCTAAGCAAACACAAAAGCAACCATATATTTTAAATTTAATAGAAAATTGTTTGAAAAAAAAGTGACAAATTTTAATTGAAGAATAACTTTAAAAAGTGCAAACATATGTATTTTGATAAAATATTCACAAAAAATAAGATCTATCCCTACTTTATACATACTAAATTACTCTTGGATGCTAGATAGGATGGTAAATCCTAGATGATTTACTTATTTTAAGAAGTCTGGTCTTTAAATTATTTTGCAGCATATAATGCAATTACCTATTTAGAGCAATAACTCTTTTTAAATTATTTCTTTATGACACAATTCCTCCTTAATCTGTTGATCATTTATGTATGTAAAACATTGGTAAATATTGTAATGCATATATCAGCTTTATTCCTTTTCTTCAACTTGGTTTTTAACAGTAGAAACAAAATCAAATTTTTGGAAAATGAAAAATAAATTAATTTTATTTCCTACAAGCCAAGTCATTTTTTAGTTTTTATAGTTGCATTAATCAAATCCTGCTAATGTATGATAATAATTTTCATTAAAAAATATAATTTACATTATTTTGTAACTCATGTAAGATGTAAGACAAACTGTTTTATATTGAAAAAAGTTGACTTCAAAATAACTTAAATTGTCTGCGTTTGAAAGAGATAGAAGATAACTACTCAACTAGAAAAGCAAAATATTTTATACTTACAAAGCAATAGCAATCATCTCACCATGCTCCATTGTATACAACCTTACAGGTTCACTATAATTAAAAAATAAAAATTACTAAAGCAAACCAAATGTAATATAATAGGCAGTTTTTAACTAGCAATAAAAGTAAAAGAATAATAACAGTCTATGCACATTCTAAAATATAAAATTATATAAATGACAATCATTTTATAAGTACTAACATATTTCACCCATCTTGAAGTAAAATTATAAGTTTCCAATTGAATATTTGCGATAATGTTCAAATAAATAACTTATAGTGGATGCTAATAACTACTACAAAATCTTTGAATTTGTAAGATTAGAAAATTAACAAGAACAAGTGCCTAGTTAACAAGAAATTAAATTTGTAACAGTTCTCAAAGTAAGAACTACAAAATATATTAATAATTGCAGATTTATGTAAAAAAATTTTAAGTGACATAAATCATGAAAATTTGATTCTAAATATTTATATATAATTTATATATATATATATATATATATATATATATATATATATATATATATATATAT
>JAPDSC010137676.1:126552-145965 GCA_026290005.1 Latrodectus geometricus
GCATCCCATTAAAGGCTCTGTCCGATCTAAGATCCTTGAAAAAATCTTTACAATTTTTTAAGAGCTCCATAGCAGATGGTAAATCATAGTCTTTTGTCTGCAAGAGCTTACTTATAGGATTGATACAATTTAAAATTTTGTACCAAATTACAGTGCAGCATAAGAATTTAAATTGCTTAACACAACTTAATAGTCCAGAAGCCTCAACTCTTATAGAGTTGTCAATCTCCGAGTTATTACAAACAGCAAGTAAACCATCGTATATCCCTCCTAATTGATACCTTAGTGGTTTTAATGCATCTATTCGGCTTTCTCAACAAGTATCACTTAGAGGTTTCCAAAATATGTCCGGAAACATATTTTAATAACATGGTCCATCGAAAAGTTGATGAGGACAAAAACAGATATATTTTTTGGACTATATTAAAAAAAAAAAAATTGGCGGCTTCGAAAGATGCTTTTGCCACGTCATTAACTACCAAGTTTCATGAGTGGCTGCTACATGGAAGAAAAAATGCTCTTGGATTTAACGCATTTATTCTAGATTGTACTCCCAATTTACTGCCTCTCATGTTGGCCCCATTGTAGTAAGCCTGTCCCCTCATATCCTGCAAATTCAATCCCAATGTTTCAAGTCTTTAAGTATTAGAGCTGAAAGTTCATATCCAGTCGATCTTTCAACCGGAAGAAAGCCTAAAAAACTTCCTTGGGATTGGACTTGTCAATGGATACATACCTTACTAAAACTGTCATTTGCTCGATCTTACTGATATCAGGAGTGCAATCTAGAATTATTGAATAATATTTAGCTTTTTTAATATCAGTAATAATATGAGATGTTATATTTTCAGCTAAAAGAATAATCAACTCATTTTGAATTTCTTTTCCGCGATACTGCACTTTAGCTTCTTCTTTTTTAAGCACTTTGCGGATATGCTCTTCCATTACTGGATCAAACTGAGCAAGTAATTGAATAATTTGTAAAAAATTACCGTTACCGAAATCGTAAAGTTTGTCACTTGTACCTCGGAGGGCTAAGCAATTTTGAGTAAGCATTTTTATTCTTGAAACAATTCGTAGAAGCACCTCTCCCAAATAATTTATTTCTGCGGTAATAAGTCTTTGTGAATGACTGTCAATCGTTTTAGAGTACTGTAAAATATAACGCATTCTATATTACTAGCAACCAATATGCAAGGTAATTATTTCATAAATAAAACAATGGGACTACCCTTTTTCATTTTATAGTCACGGTGTAAGGCTTGTTAAAGCTTGTCAGGACTGATTTTTCGCGTTCCCCCGTACATATTTTTCGCGTTTTCATACATGTTTCGACAAATTAAGACACGCGGTTAAAAATTCTATTACTGTGTCCCTTTGATTAAATTATAATAAAAAAATTATTTCTTTAAGTTTTAAGCTATTTTTAAGAGGGAATTTCTTATGCTTGTAAGTTTTTTTGTATTCGAAATATTTTGACATTTCAAATAGTTAAAAGTTCATACATTATTAATATTTACAGGGTGTTTATTAAACATATGCCAAAAATTCAAGGGTTTGTTCCCTGGACTATTCTAAGAGTATTTTGTCCTTTGATAGTTTTTGTGAACCCGCTTTGTTTCAAAGATATTGCTTTCGTCAAATCCATTTTTATAATTTTTAAAATCATTAAATTTCTTGCATTCTTATTCTAGCTGGAGGTCATTATTTTCAACAGTTCTTGTAGATTAAAAAACTTTATCTGTAATTTTTGGTAATAAAATGTTGTTATATTGTCAAAAATTTTGTTCGCCCTATATCTTCGAAACAAGTTTTTGCTGTTTGTTTAAAAAAAAACCCTGTATAAATACAGGGTGGTAGGGTTTTGATTCCAAATATCTTAATGCATAAAAATATGATTCATTTTAAAGAAAAAAGTTTAGTATATTATGTGTCAAAACTCAATTATTTTAGAAAGAAAAAATGTTTAAAAGTTTGAGAAATTTAATTTTAGGGCCAATTTGCCGCCCCCTAAGTTTGCCGCCCCGGGCAGGGGCCCTGCTGAATATTAATCAGAATATTAGCAAAGTTTGTTAAAAACAAATCATTTCAAGGTGTCAGATACTATCTGTGGCCCTCTGACAACGGCTTCGGTTTCCTATAACAACCGAAATATATATAAATCATCATAACATCACAATCTTGTGAATGTGTAAATAAATTTTGAATGTGTTTTCTTATGATAAAGTATTAAATTCAGTTAAGTATTACTGAATTTAATAAATATACTTAGAAAATAGAATAGTATTACTTCTTCGGAAAAGTGTCGGTGTTTCTACTCATGAACAGATCTTGTCCAATGTAAACAATTATATTAATGTCCAGTTAAGTATTGCATTATTGATATATATAAATATATATATATAATGTAATACTTTATATATATATTAAAATACTTTATCTGATCAATCAAGATCAGGACAAGATCTGTTCATGAGTAGAAATACTGACACTTTTCCGAAGAAGCTTCTTTCAATTCCCTAATATAACTTAGTTTCCAATACTTCAGTGTGTTTTGGATGATCTTATAAAATATACTAATGCCTAAAAAATTACAAAGATCTATACTATTCACCAGGCTTTTAGGGAACTAAAGAACGAAAGAAAAAGTAATTTCCTAAAATGGTACTATTGGTGGATTCCATTTCAGCAATGCGAGCAATAACAAAAAATCACTGCTATAAAACTAAAATCATAAGTGAAATCAAACAGAGTATAAATTTTTTCAAAAAATGCAAGAAACTATCATTTTTCAATAAGTTGAGCCTCGCCTGTTGGTATAATTGGTAACGAAAATGAGGACTTTCTAGCAAAAAATGGAACTACTATATCCCAAGGAACAGCATTCGTAAACCAGATGCATTTGCAAAATGTGATTCAAAAACACAATGAAATGCATTAGTATGATTTGACTAACTTATGAAAAGGAAAATCATGAGAAAACATATAAGATAAATGGAAATCTTTTGGTAATGTATCAAGGAAAGAACAGTAGCAAATTTTAAACTACTAACTGAATATATTTTAGAATATACACATTTATTCTGGAAAAACAAGCTTAAATATTAGAAGAACATCAATAAAATATGAAAATATTTTCTTCCAAAGCGTGTCCAATTTATAATACAGTCATTTTGTGTTTCTACCACCTCCTAATTTGTAAAGATTTAAATAGACAGTTCCAGAAAATGGGCTCATCACAAAATTTTATTGAGAAGCAATAACTTTTATGAACTTACAACAAATATTGACTCTTAATTTGGCTTGCTCCTTTTAACCTGTTTTGTATTACGTTTCAATTGATTATTGTTCTTTTTAAATTGTTTTATTTTTTGTTTATTGTATTTTTTGCAACCTTGTGATACGGTGAAGTCTTATTTACATGGATTGATTTCCAAAGAAAGCCATATGAAACAACATAAAATATCCTCAGATTTTAGAGACAGATGTACTCTCTGAAAACAATATTTGAATAAAATGGATGATCTTAAAAATGACATGCATAAATGAAAAACAAAGTGCGCATCTCGACACATTTTTAGTTAAGCCACATATATTTTCGGAAAAAAAAAAGCCCAAATTTTAATTGAAAAATTACTCAAACTGCATCAAAATGTTATATTAATGTAATAACACTTCTTGCTGCCTCATTACATAAATTAACTCATGACATTGTCTATGGGCTTTTGTACACACGCTTAATGACTATAAGCAGGAAAAATTATAACGTGGCTAATAAATAATGGTTACTATGCGCATCTGCTTCAGATGAATCTTAGCATACAAATTGTTTTCCTTATAGAATTTGATAATTACAGATATTTCATGCTTAATGTGAATTACGTTTGGTTAGAAATGTTAAATTCTCGGGAAGCTTGAAATTGAGATTTTGTTTGAGAATTCTGGAAAATATTGGGAATTTTTAAAAAACTAAACCCAATCAATAATATTCCTTTTAATACATTGTTATACCTTATTTATACTCAATATATGAAACGAAATTAAACTACAATTATGAAGTAAAATATCTGTTTCCGCCATCTAATAGAAAAGTTAATGCTGTGGAAAACAATGATATTAATCGAAATAATAAAAACTTTGAATTAGTATTTAATTAAAAAATATCAAGACTTACATCTCAAGACTATCACACAATAAATGTTGACATTCATGTCTCTTTTGTTAAAAATTCATGCTTAGAAAGAAATTAAAAAAAGTAATTTTTTCAAATATAATTTTATAAAAGTTATTTCAATTTGTTTTTTAATAGTAAATTGGTTGCTTATCATTGAAAGTTATTTTCTTTAATTTATTAATGAAGAGAAATGCATCGTTTGCCCTAAAAAAATCGTTGAATATAAGATATTATCCTTTTCTGAATAGGTTCATAATTATAAAACTGTAACACTTTTTATTTAGTTTAATAAATTTTTGATGAAAAAAAAAAAATCAAATCGTATTATATCATCCGAAAATTTTCAAAATCATGACAACTTTCTCAAGTTTCTTGTGGGAATAAACCGGATTTTCTAACTTTTACAACAACTACGTGTAGGTGATAAATCAGTATTAATAAATATTATTAAATGCTTATAGACGCAGCAGTTGCGACAGCATACGAGAGGTATTTTCTCCCTGAGGACAGATACAATCAATAACTTGACAATGATAATCTGAAATGTCTGACAGATTTGTGGAATTTTGCAACACAACAAATATTAATGCCATAATAAAAATGCCTCAAATCGAACTACATGCTGACTGGCGTCCTTTAGAGAATAAGAAAGCTGCTCTTATTAAGCAATTCAAAAATTAACTTTTTTGAAATACTCATAATTCATTTTCATTTTACGATATTTACATATGATAAGCATTATTCCTATCATACCAGTTTTGAACGGAAAAGCCCATATGTGGGCCGTGTCATGTAGGTTCAAAAAGAAGTTGCCGGAAAATTAATAAGCTAGTCGATACCATTGATCGACAATTTTAGCAATGAAAATTGTTGCCTATATATTTGCAACGGCAGATCTTTCTAATTGATACAGAAGCAAATTAATCCCTGATTCCTTGCGATAAAGGAAAAATACTACCACTACGTGTCTTCCTATTATTTGCCAAAAATACTACCAAAATTAAAAATTTATGGTAATAAAATTCTGAAATTAAACTTTGGATTAAGGAGAACTTTTAATTGGTAATTTATGATACTGATATTTCAAAAGTATCAGCAGCTCAAAAGTTCATTCAGCTCAGCATACATAGTGCATAAACCATCATCTTCATTAACTATTACAGATTTTAATAATTTGGATATAAATTTTCTTCTGGCTCAATATAAAAACATAAGCAAAAAAAAAAAAAAAAATTAAGTGAAAATGTTTACCAAATATAATGCTACTCATCAAATAATTGCAAAAATGAAACACCAGTTTGCGCTAAAATACGAAAACTGTCTCGCTAGAAGTTAAAATCTACTAAGGTCGAAGTTGAACGGAACAAGAGTTTGTAGACCATCTAAACGTTACTAGTCTAGCCGTCTTCATATGTTCCAGACTGAAACAATGTCTGCGCCAGCTATAGAAAGTATTTGAGAGGGCAAAAGAGTGAAATAATACGTGACCTGTTCATATAATTCTAATGACCCTACTCCAAACCTCAAACTGTTACAGAACCCTCTCTATAATTAACTCTAAGAAAGAGATATGCTTTTTGGCTGTACAATTTGTACCACATATAAAATTATTTCGTTGCTGAGAATGGGGGTGAAATGCATCCATCAGGTAACTTTACATGTTTTCAATGATCCACAAGTCCAAGTTTCATGATCCTTGCAACACTGCTTTTGCTTTCTACATTTTCATCCTTCGCAAGGAGCTTTGAAATCGTAGCTCTGCTCCAGATATTTTGCTTATGCAATGTCTTTCGAGCAGTACGGGACAATACTTTTTTCATTTGGTCTTCATTCAGCTCAGCATACACTTTTAATACTGCAGTTTTCCTTTTAATGTGTGTGATCACTATTTTCCTTAATTTTCCACCTGCCTCTATCAGTAATTGTTTTCTTGCTACAATTCTGCTTCGCAGATGTTGTTTTGCCCTGATTGTTGTATGGTGTCATCACCTTCGACACAGTGCCTATTGATATTCCCAACAGTTATGGCACAGTGGTTGCCGATGTACCAGATGAGCTCTCGTTACCTGTCCTATTTAGAAATCTGATTGATTTATTATTTTAGCCCTCAACCGAAACAAAATTAAGCAATCAATAATTTACAATACAGCCCTAATCATTGTCATAATAGTGATTCAGGGTGTAAAAACGAATTTTACTCTTACAGTTGTGTTAGTGTTAAAGTGAATATGATGGTAAAAATGAGATAAATAAATGGAACTACGATAGTAGAACAGGAGCTGAAGGTTTCTAGAAAAAAGCATGGAGCATCAATTGTCCATTCATCTCAGGCCTACTAAAAATTGTCAAAAGAAGGAAGTAAAAAAGTACAATTAGGTAAAATGAATATGCATAAAAATACACAAATGGTAAAAGATAAAATCATTTTATACCCACGAGAAATTCGCAGGATAAAAAATAAAAGATCAACGTAAGATAAATCAAATATATATTTTTTAAAAATATTATGCACTAACATATATTAAAAATATTTACAAAAGTATACAGTGAAGAAAAAGTTTTAATAGATGACGCTCTCGCCAACTACTTGTATGATATATAACACTTTAGATTTTGATTTGATGGGGAGAAGTACTCTCTCACACACACACACTCTTTCGATGGAACTATAAGTTCCTTTAAATTTTTCGAATGTAATTGATTGTTTGGAATTTATGTAATTTGTCTATTGTGTGTGTGTACTTTTGGTGTTCATTAAAATTGTTTTTGTTGTAATATATGATCTTATTTACTTTCCCGAGCCGTGATTTGAAGGCATTCTTTCGATTTTGGATTTATTCGAATTATTTAGATTAATCAATTAGATCTTCAATTTCAACAGTTACCCTAATTAAAATTTGTATATCTTCGAAATGCGAGTGTATAGTTATTATAAAAAACACATAGTAGTCTATATTTACAATCATATCTTGAAATGACACAATCAAAAAAGAAGAGTATATTTTTCTTCATCAAAGAAATAAATGTTGAATTTAGAAGTGTGTTGCTCTAAAGAATCAAGTATGAGATTTGTATGCATAACTCCATTTGTGAAAAAAACAAATTATTGAGACGCTCTTCGCGTTCTCAATAATTCGTTTTTTGACAGGTATATTTAATGTATTCAAGGTTTATAGTACGCCAGGCCAGGGAAGCTTAAGTGATCATAGATCTTATGCTCATATAGAGTAGCTTTTTATTTGAAAATGAGCGGACCTATGATTTCTGATAATAGGTCTAAGGCTTAGAAACATTTCTTGAACTTCATTAGAGTCTTTTTGATATGTTTTGCAACTAGTTAATCCAAGGTAATTGGTGGAGTTAACTTCTGAGCTTTCCTAGTCAAACATTTAAAAATCGTTGCATTTTCCTATTTGTTTCTGTATTAATAATGTTAACAAGTTAGGTTTAGTAGAGTTGATTTCCCTTTTCCAATTTGTGCATCACTTTTTTAATATTTGCAGATATTTTGGCCATTATAATCATTTACAAGCTGAGTCACATTTTCACACACATGTAAGGAATCTACTCTTCAATAATCTTATTAATGCATGAAGCTTTATTCACACGAGGAATAATGTTAAATTAGTTCAACAAATGAATTCCTGACTTTTCTTTTTTCCTATTATAAGGAGACAAACTCTGAATATTTTTTTCGAACGAAAGTTTTTTGAAGCGAATGTTCAATAGTTGCTATATAGAAAAGATGGTTTATAAGCTCTTCCAATATTGCCATACATACCATGACTATTTCAATCTTGTTCAAATTTAACCAATTTTTACCTGAATGAACATTAGGTTATAGTAACTTAGTTCCAATTTTTTTCATTGATTTCTTATGGGTTTAAAAAAATTTAAACATAATACTGCAAACAAGTTTTTATTTAATTTACTGTATATCACAAAACTAAAAAAAAAAAATAAAAAATAATAAATAAAATGGAAATATTTCAGAGTGAGGATTTCGAAGATATCCTTCAGAAAGAAGAGATTTTGATTCTTTAGGAAATTTGACTAAAATATGCTTTAGAACATCATACTGATCAATGATTCTCTCACAAATTAATACCAAATGGCTCTCAACACAAGGAAAGAAACTGTTTAGCTAGTTTCTTTGAACACTTCCAACTGTTAGAAATGGTGGTCTTCTCTTCTTGCAGAAGATAGTTTGAAAAATTAATGAATATCTACAACAAATCCATCAACATCAGAATCACTTTTATCAATCCCCTAACATAGGACTCCATGGATTATTCATAAGCAAGAAGTACCCAAATCAATTAGTAATCATAGACTTTGGTTATTCAGATCACAATTTGTTTTAACACATCTGATCACAACTTGGTTCATTCATTGATAGCTGCATTAATTTTTCTAAATTTAGACCATTATTTTCAATAAAACTGTTACAATTTTAGAGGCTTTAGCATTTTTTAAAAAATGTGACACATAGTAACAAATAACTTCTCTTTCTTGATTGTCAAATAATTATGTAAATGATTCTTTGTTCTGTAGTTGCGTCAAAAAGAACAAAATATAAATTACCGAAAACCCAAAACAAAAGAATTTTGTTACATGGTGTCAGTCCAAAATTATGTAATTAACTTTATTGTCAGATAATTTGAGATTTTTGCTAAGGCAGAATCATAAAAAATTCTTCTTAAATCAAGTTGAAAAAGAATAATTATTTTTTATTGTCACCCAAACTAAAATGGTTTCTCAACTTATTATTTTTTCTGAAGTCATGATTGTTATACACTACTACTGATGTTGAGGGTTTAGATAAAGTTGATGACTTCATGGTAAACAGTGTTTGATTTTTTGTAACAGTTCATCACTTTTTTGTGTTTTGTTCCATCTGTAGGTACAAGCATTCACCTAAAACCTATAGATAGAAAACTGAATTTGTTTTTGCACTACATCTTAAAAAGACGTTTATTTCTATCTAGCAGTTCCAACCATTTATCTGAAAATTTCGTTTCCTTTGGCATATTTAAAAGAAAAAAATAATTTTTAAAAAACGAATTTAAGGTTTTCTAATAAATGTTCATCAGGGGTCTCTGATTAAAATCATTAATAATAAGGCCATAAGCAAATCTTCACACATGCATATAAATGTAGACTAAAAATTATCACAATTGTGATCAGGATAAGTAGTGTGCACCACTAAAAATAGAATCTTTTGTCTGTAAAAGGAAGGGAAAATTTTCCCCTTTCTTATTGCTCAGAAAGCAGTTGACAGAGAAAATATTATCTACTGGGGGAAAATTTACAACTGAAAAATTTTATAAACCTAATTATTAAAAAATATTAAACTTTCTAAGGAATTTATATTTGCAAGTTAACACACTGCTTAATTCTAATTGAATTTTATGAGCCAATGTGTTGCAAGATATTAATTATTATGTGTTCCACATTGTCTTAGTTCTGAAACATGATTGTTTCAGAACTTAGACATAATGAAAATGATTGGAAAGACCAATGGTAATATGATTAAGAATATTTTTTCAACACATTTAAATATGATTTACAACAAAATTTAATTGTAATGAACTAATAAACAAGCTGCATAAATATCACAATATATTCAATTAAAATATGTAATATTACTTTAAATTCACATTTAATTTACAGCCATTACATTTTGCTATGAACCCAAATGAAGTATTTTGATACAGGTTTATATAACGATAAAAGTTTAAAAAATCAAGCTTAAATATTAACTATAAATTTCATTATTAATCAAAAATTAATATATTTATAAGAAAATTCAAATAACCTACGACTTTTTTTTTATAATTACTTATAAATTTTGTTTGCTTGTTAATGAATTGTAAAAATGATGCAATTGATGTAAAAATCAATGCCATTTATAAAAGTTAAAAAAATTCGTAATTATTTATTTTAAAAAGTAACTATTTTTCTTAATTTATTCTTCTCTATTCATAAAAGGCTTTTAAAATATAGATTTACTAGGAAATTATCTATTTAAATTAACATATTTAAAAAAAAAATCAAAACTTGCTTTTATTTTGATGTTTCATTTAAATATATATAACACTTTGGATTAACAAATAAAAGAACTAAATTATTCGTATGTATAAAAAAAATTATATTTTATCACAGAACTTAAATAATGAAAGAAATGTTTGAATGTATTATGCAAATAAAACAACAAAAATGAAGGTGTTTTCATATTTTTTTTTTATTTTAATTAAGTTATTTAGAAGCTTTAGATGTGATTTGTTGTGCTTTCAGTACTTTAGCAACAATTTTCTGTTCTTCAATGAGGAATGCTCTGATGATTCTAAAATAAGAAGAAAAAAATGCAAATATTATAAATAATTCACTACAAATTTATAAATAGATAGCAAAAATAAATTTGTAAAATAAAGTTGCTTTTAAAAAACACTTTACAAGTTAGACTGTCCTTGACTGAAGTGACATAATACATCCCATGGATATTCACAACTTGAGAAAATATTTTTGTTTGCATGTACATTAATCAGTATGAAGTTTGGACTTGATACTTATTATGTAAAGTTTCAATTTTTATGATTTTGAAAGAAAAGATAATTTTCAATAAAAAAAAAATTAAGAAGACTTTTATTTAAGTAAAACTGGGAATTTAAAATGTTGCTGTGTGAAACTGTTTTTTCATTTGAAAATTTGTTAGAGGAATGGAATTTATTTCAATTGCTTTAAACTTTTAGATTTCTTTAATTCTTTTTTAAGATTTATAAGCAACTTACTAATAAAATGAACAATATTTTCAATTGTTTTACAATTATGCTACTCACTATAAATAAACAGTATAATTATTCCATTTAAATTGTTGATATTTTATTATAAACTTTCTTAAAATATTATTTTCAAAAGATATTTATAGTTTAATATGCAATCTTCCTTTAGCCTATTGGGTTGGCAACTAAGTGATTGTCGATTTTGTGGATAGATGGACTTAACGCTTTATTTTGTTAACATCAAAGCATTTAACCTGTATTTTTTTCATATTGTTTGACTTTTACCTTTAAATTTAGTAAAAGAATTATATAGATTAGAACTTAAGTTTTGTTTTTATCCAAACTAAAGATGGAAGAACAGGACATGCACATCAGACATATTTTATTGTGTATTTAAAAGGCAAGAATGCATCACAAGCATAAAAGAGGTTATGTATCAAATATGGAAATGAAGCCCTGAAAGAAAGTTCTGGTTATTTTTCATTGAAAAATGCTCAACGAGATAGCCCTCTAGTTGAAGTTAATGAAACCCATATCAAGGACATTATTGATTCAGATCATCATAGCACAACACGTGATATTGTAGAGAAACTCAATGTACCGCATACACGCATTGGGGGGGGGGGACTTGGTTATGTCAAGAAACTCAATTTACAGATCCCTCACCAGCTGAAGGAAATTCATATGACACAACGCATTAGCATTTGTGATTCACTTCTAAAAGGCAATGCTATTAATCAATTTCTGAAAAACCTAATTACTGGGAACGAAAAGAGAATAGTTTATAACAGCGTTAATTGGAAGAGATAGTGGGTGATACAAAGAGAACCAGCCCAAACAACATTAAAGCACAGAGATTCCAAAAAAGATAATTCTGTCAGACTGGTGGGATTATAAAGGAGTTTTGTACTTTGAACTTATGCCAAAAACCAAACAATCAATTCAAACATGTATGTCAACAACTTGCCAAACTGAATGATGCAATTCAAGAAAAGCAGCTGGTATTACCAAATTGTAAGGGTTTTGTTTTCCACCATAATGCAAAGCCCACACATCTTTGGTCACTCGCCAAAAATTATTGGAATTGGGTTGGAATGTTTTATCATATCCACCATATAGCCCAGATCGTGCGCCATCAGATTACCATTTATTTCATTCCATGCAGAACTCCTTAAATGGTAAAATTCTTAATAATGCTGACGATGTCAGATAACATTTAATTCAATTTTTTTTTTTTTTTTTTTTTTAAATATAGCAAAAGGTCATTGACAAGAACGGATAGTAGCTAATTTAATAAACTTATATTTTTAAACAAAAATTTTGAAGTTTCTTTCTTATTTGAAAGCGGCAATCACTTTGTTGCCAACCAAATATATTTAGGTTCATGCAGCATTCGTTTTTACAAATGCTTAAAAGGAATTAGTTTTCAAGTTTTGAAATTGAGACTTTTTTTAGTATTTTATAAAACTTTAAGCCACAAAAATTATATACTTGTAGTACATTTAACACAAAGGAAGAAAAAAACTTAAAATATCAAGTTTAGGATGTTCTTTAATCAGTTTAGGATAATTTCTTTTTAATTTTTATTCAATACAAGACATTAATTTGCATATTTGAATTTAACAAACGGTTTGTTTTCCCTTTACAATATCTTTTCATTGGCATCTTATTATTTGTTTCCAGTTTGTCACTCTTGTCTAAATAAAATATATTAGTAATTTACTTTAATATTTTTTGTTATCAGGTATATTTTAAAGCTTATAGACATTTAACTGTTTAGTTCCAAAAATACATAAATTTTTTTATATTTACTAGTAGTGATATTTCATAGCTAATTAGTTATAAATCAATTTTGATCAATTAGTTATAAATCACCAGATGTCTTTTTTCTATTGCTATAAAACTTAAAACCTCAATGATTCCTATTCCGGGGGAAAATCATCTGACAAACTTAACTACAATATAAACTTGAAAATTCCTCTTCCGTTACAATGGTTGCTGGTTAAAGATCTACTTGGAAAGTTAAAAAAGTAAGAGAATAGACTTCATATTAGATATTACTTTAGGAAACATTTGTATATCTTATACTTTCAGCATCGCTTCCCCCCTTTTTTGGTAATTTGTTGTGCTTTCAACAATAATTTGAATTAAAACAAGTTATATTGTGTTTTTTAAACACTTTAAGAAGATTCTACTTTCATTAAAAAACTTCTAAATGAAAGTAATCCAACAATAACTCTCACAATTTTTTCATTAATAAAATGACTGAACTTAGTCGCACTGTTTTCATGACTGCAGACCCTATGATGCAAAATCCCATATGTTTAGACCACAAGAAAAGTTTGACATTTTTAAGGAGAAGACAACAAAGGAATGGAATACTAAACCTTAATTAGGAACCTAACTTAATACCTTAATTTAAATGTTACATTTACGCATGTGATATATTTTAGATGGCAGCTTCAGCACTAAATGACCTAATACTTTTGAAGATAAAAAATGGGACCATTTTTAAAACATATTTATATTATACTGATACACACATAAAAATAATAAAAATTACAGATATTTTTGTTACTTGACAGATAATACCATTATGATTTAATATTCCTTATATATATACTAGGTGAAACTTTAAAATATAGAATGCTATAAAAATATTAAAAAAATCATTAGAAGATAAATATTTTCATAAATTTTCTTCACGTACCGCATTCGTACGCATTTTCCACACCTTGACCCTCCATATGTTCGAGTAACAGTCTTCTGACGCTTTGATAATGCTGACAATTCTCTTGGTCGAGCATGAGTTACCTAAAAGTAGTAAAATTCAAACTGTTTTATCTCTTGGGGAGCTATAATTTTTCATAGGTCAATAATATGTAATTATCAATATTTAAATTAAGAATTTCAATTCATAATATCAAAATATACTGTTGGGCATATATATGGGTAATATTAGGTATAGGGAGAAAAAAAAATCCATTATTTTTATGTGAACTTCAAGATTTTATTTGATATGGTTTGGATTTGTGTGTGTGTGTGTGCTTCATTTATACAGTTTAAAATGATCATTTCAGTGATTTTATTGATGATGAAACTACCTGTGAGGTGCATTTTCAACAATGTAAAATAATAATTATAATGAAAATATGAATTATAAAATGAAATTTAAATTGACGACTAGAAAGAAAAAAGAAAATTTTATAATACTGAATAAAATTGCTACACATAAACTACAAAAAGCACTATACTAATGATGAACAAATTAATACATGTTCTAAATTTCCTAGCAATGATATATATATATATACACATAAGGATTGCCCAAATAAGGCTAAAGAATATTATCACATAAATGATGTTATTTGCCAAAAATTCAGCAGAAATTTTATAGCAATTGTGCCATTACATTACGAAATATTTTCAACAAAGCTTCACAATTTAAATGTCATGGAAGCTGACTGAAATCATTTATAACACATACGGACAATTGAGCTTTAAAAAGTATACATTTTTGAAAGTGCAACTGTCTGAACATTATGTAAAGACATATCAAATAAGTTATTAAAGATAAACCTTTCAAAACAACCGATGCACAGTTTTTAGTTAAAAACTGAAAACTGTGTAGCGCTTGGTGTGAAAATTTGAAACTGCAACCACCACCACCCCCATACCTGCTCGTAGGATTTTACCAGTTGCTCTACAATTTTTAAAGCAAGAAAGACATTACACAACATGAGTCATTTCAGATTTTTCTTTAAAGTTCCCAATATATATGCAATATAAAGACAACTATCAAAATAATGGATATTCTTTAAAAACAAAAATGTAAATTCATTAATCTCAAATTTTCAAAAGAGGCCAAATTATAGCAGTCCAACTAACTGAAGCATTTCAACTTTTAAACCTTTCTAGAGGTTCTAGAAGTATGTATAGCCATGACAGCATACACTCAGCAAGGTAAGATAAGATAAACGTGAAAAAGCAAAACAGTGGTCCCAATCATGTTACTGCATGCGAGCGACATGTTGAAACGTATCACACACTGAAGCGACAGCAGTAATTTCACGTAAGCACAATCTTGAGTGAACATTCACTGTTTCTGTGAGAATTTATGTGGTTAAATGGATTCTGTCTCGCATTTGAAAAATAAAATTATCTCAACAGGCAAGATATAAAACTTAAGAAATGTGGGATTGTAATTTCCGAACTCAACTGATTTCTACATATGTTATTCATTGTACTTTGAAAATAAAGATAAATTTTTTTAATCCAATTTATTAACATATTAATATGATTAACATAAAATGGAGTCAAATATACAAATTGGAATTTTTTTAAAATAAAAAAATAGCTAAACATGCTAAGGCAATAAATTTATTGTTTGATGTAATAGTATAATTGAAATTAAGTTTTATTCTTATATAACATTTATTAAAAGAAAATTAGTGAGTAAGATATACTTTCCAGCTCTTTTTTTGTAAATAAAATCATAATCTTTTGCTGGGAGATGTTAATTTTAAATACTCTAAGTTAAATCACATACTATTCAGAGAAAAATGGGTTTGCTAAAGGAGCAAAAAGTATTCTCTTTATATCAAACTGCGAGTATTTACTCAAAATAATATAAAATTTGTTTTAAAAATAAATCTGAAAATATATTAAAATCAATTATAATTAAACCTATATCAATCAACAGCTAATCAAATAATAGCCAAAAAAAAAAAGGTACCATCGTAGAAAGTTTGATTATAAAATATTCCAGACAACCATCAATTTTTACAGCACAACGTCATGCTGTCTGTTTGCTGCCGCCTTAATGTGCAGTGTTTCTAATATATGTGAATTGCTTTGTATAAAAGCAAGCTAAAAAAAAATATGACCACAGAGCCACAATTTTTTTTTGTTTTTTTTTTTTTTTGTTGCTTAGTGGCAATTTTGGGTCATAAGGACTAATCAGACTAAGACCTACCATTCAAAGCAAATTCTGAACCACTACAAATATCTAGCCCCAAGATGGGATTTAAACTCACAGACCGTTGAACCGTAGGTAAGCCTGCAAAATCCAATCTGTATATGATAAGGATATGATTTTGATTGTCTCCTTTGAAATCTCAAACATAGAGGGGGATCAGTCATGATATAGGCAGCCTTGTCATTGATTTTTGTTGGACTAATTATAACACATAAAATAAGGATCATTGGGGAGAAGTATAAAAGAATTTAAGCTGACCAGATAGAGGAAATTTTTCAAGAACTCATCCAATCACAGTTTGATGAAAATGAAGACGAACTTTAACTTATATCAAGGCCTGCAGTCAGGTGACATCAATGCAACTGAACTGTTATGGTCTATTTTAATGGGCTCTATCCCAGTGTACGGTACGCTATTAAAACAAGATGGCGGACAAGGTAATTACCTTACGGACAAGTCCTTAATTCTCAGTACCGTTCACTGAGAATTAAGGAAATTTTAATGGAAAAATACTTGGATAACCTATATTTCAAGATGCCCCTCGACTTTTCACTAATTTAGCACAAGCTTGGGTAATGTTGAACATGATTGTAAAACATTTGTTTTTAAATTTCGGCTGTATCCCAGTGTACGGTACGCTATTAAAACAAGATGGCGGACAAGGAGCATACCGTTCATTGGGAATTAACCATTTTAATGTATGAAGTTAATATTCTTTTTTTATAGGTGAATTATAATTTTTATTAATTTATCAGATATATTTTAGCTATATTTTCTAACAAGAGATGATAATAATAAAGAATATTGTAACTTGTTTCATGGCATGACTGAAATAATCTAGCTTCAGAAGATTATCTTCTAAGAATTCTAGCTTTGAAAAAGGATAAGAAACAAAAGTATGTTGCATTAGTTATTCTACAAACTGAAGTCACTCACTACAATAGGAAAACCATAATTAAATCTGCTCATTATTTTACTTTTATACTTTTTAATTGATATTTTTATTTAAATTTTGCTTTAACATTACTTTTTTTATTGATGGGGGTGCATTTTAAATAAAAAAAAATTAATAAATTATAATTTTGGTAATAACAAAACAATTAAGGTTAATTAAATGTTCAATAAATGAAAAAAATAAAGCACTTTAAAAGACTAAGAGAAATCAAACATACTCCTCTTAATTTCAAATGGCAATCTCCACATCTAGGTATTTTACCAGGCTTGCCAGGATACAAATATACAAGTCTTCCACCAGGTGTTTTTGAGCTAAACAAAAAATTACAAAATATAAATTTACTATCAGCAATGAGTGACAGTGAAAAATATATTACAACACATAAGAAACCATTTCTTTTAAAGAGTTGCTTAAATAGTAAAAATTATCAATAAGGAACTAATTGTCTAATATTTACAAGTAGCATAAAAAAAATATACATATTTTTAATAACATTATAACTAGTTAATCATTACATGTCTATACAAAAAGTATAATGGCTGAGAATAAATGTTTAAATCTAATTACTTGATATTGAAATAGGTAAAAAAAAATTTAAATAAATATTTGCCGAATATAATGCAAGCCTTTACTATGTTTAACAAAAATTTATATAAGCAGATAAACACTGGTAAACTGTTAATCATCTAGTTCTAAGAATTTTGTTCTTATTTAGAAGTATAACTAAATACATGTATAACACTAAAGGACATATTGATCTATCACCAAGATAAAATTAAATATTTATAACAAAAACAGTATGTTCTAACAAAATAGTCAAACTTTTATTGAAATATGTGGGTACAAAATTAATGAACTGATATTTAATTGAAATTTTTTTAAAGATTTGAACAAAATTTACAAAACATAAAAGCAGATATGTAATATTAATAAAAGAAGATAAGACAGATCTGCTTTAATTTCAAACTTAATTTTGTTTATCTTACTAACTACAGAAATTCATAACAAATTGTATTATCCTTATGTTTAAATTATTGTATATGTAAACTGCTTATACTTGTTATCAAATATATTTAAACATTATTTATTTAAACTGAAAAATTTAAATAGAATTATAACAAGCAATTTAAAACATGGCATTCATTTGCTTTTGTACTTTTACAATATTTGTGCATCTAATTTTCTTTTTTCAAATTTGACAATTTGGCAGTAGACATGCATTTGGTAAACAACTTCTTTTATTACTTTGTTTTTGAAAGGATAATTAATTTTTGAAAATATTTCATTACTTTTCAGTGAATACATAATAGAAATTACAGTTAACAGCATTTCATATTTTAAAGTTTATAACATTCACATTCTAATTTTAGATAAATGTTATTAAATACTGAATCACAATTTTACTGTAATATCAACACTGTACTTTTAAAATAATTTTAAATGATTTCAAGTGAGTAATCTTTCAATATGCAATTTCAAACATTCCTATGCTATTTACGATTGGTTTTTTAAAAATCCTCTTTTCTTTAAAAAAAAATGAATGTGCTATATTTCTAAAAAGCTACAATACGAAAAAATTCATCGCTTCTAAAGACATCAATTTTCATCCATTAAATTAGTTAAGAAAGCTTTATTTTCAGAACTATAATAACAAATAAAAGTAGTGATTTAATGTTTTTAGATACAGATTCTTACTGTCTGAGCTAACTCTTTAGGATAAAAATTGTTTGGATAAGATTTATGTGTGTCTTAACTAAGCACAAATAAAAATTGCTGTAATATATATTTAATTTGCTTTTATAGACAATAAATTAAGCAAAGACTAACTAAAAATTTCATCACTAACAAGTCTCAGTAATTAATCAAGAACATCAGTGATTCTCAAAAAATATTTATTTCAATAAAATGATTGTTTTTAAACTTAACGATTAGATTTGTGAAACAATTTTCTAAGAAGTACAGTTTAACGCACTTACATTTTAACTCTGTTTGATTGTGTATTATAACACAATCGTCTTCTATATGTCAACCTTTGCACCATTTTTAATATAATCTGAAATAAAGATAATTTCCAAAGGTAAAATGTAATTCGTACAACACAAATACAATTAAATATTAATTGTTAGCAAATGATTAAGGATTAACTCGGATTGTCGAAACACTGACTTACAATTTAACAAATCTTTTATAACACAAAACAAAACACAAGACAGCAACAAACACCGTAACAAAAATATGATGCCACCAAAAGATAAACAATAATTCGATTATATTTCTATTTTAGAATTATAAATTGAAGACTTCTATTCATGATGTTATTCATTTCTTCCCAGAATAAAATGTTTCAACAAATATTTCATTTACTTTGACGTTTATAAATTACAAAAAAATTGAAAACTCTTTAAATGAAAAAAATTAAAATTTAAGTAATATTTATATAGATAAAGATTCTTGGGTGTCTATGATAAACTTTAAGAAAATAATATTATACACTTCTGTAAAAAAGTACAACTAAAATGTTTCA
>JAPDSC010137676.1:159238-173091 GCA_026290005.1 Latrodectus geometricus
ATATATATATATATATATATATATATATATATATATATGACTTTTTCTTTAAAGTATTTTATATGTATAATTCCTAAATAAATTTAAAATTACTGCTGGATTAAATGTGGGCATCATCTTTCTTCTAAAGATAATATTTCTATTAACTTTTGGACTTTCATTTTAAACATGGACATGGACATTTTATTAAACAATCCCCCAATTCGAACTAATTTATTTCCTTCCATTGGCCACAAAGAGTTTCGAACGACCAATATATTATTATTGTAAGAAAAGGCTTTTTCATAAGATGGGCCATATTCTTACACTGATTAAAATACATATAAATAGAATAAGAATTTGATTGTTCAAATCTATTTATTTTTTTTAATATTATCATTAAAATATGTAGCATGAAAATCGTTAGTGGTTATTATCAAAAAACTAAATGTATTTTCTGAATTCCAAACAGGGTGACAGCCGACGAGATTTTATCTGGAGATTTGAAATGTGATGCAAATGTTAATGCATGCAAATTATTAAGCATCTGCACAGATTGTAAGTTTTATTTTGAGTCTTGTCAGCCTTCGAAAGAAGATAAAAAGCATGACTGTGTTAAAGGTAATATATTTACATTGCAATCATATTGACCAAGCTCTAAATACCTAGTAGACTTTGATCTTTAACTATTTTTAAAAATATAAATTTGAAATCTTATAGAGTATATATGCTATATTAAGGTGTCATATTTTACATTATAAATATATCATAAAAATATATTTACTACAAAGGTAAAAATTGTGCGGAAATTGATGAAAATATTGTCAATAATATTAGGATTAAAGATTCTGAAACTTTATTCTTAAGTAAAGCACAGCCGCATAGCTAGAAAGATGACAACTTGGCTAACATGAAAAATTTAAAGTTAAATTTGAACCATAATTTGTAATTTTTTTTTTGTGAATTCAGATAGCATAAAAATAAATTGTCGAAATTTAATATAATGTAGTTCGCTGCAATTATTTTAGTAAAAAAATTTTAAATTTTCTATTTTTTTTGCATTCTTAATATTTTTGCGATATTTCCATTTCACAGTATGAGTATCAAAAATATGGAATTCATTTAATAAATAAGTTTAATAAAAGAACTTAAGCATACTTAACATCTCTCATCTATTATTAATTTTTCAGTTACATTTTCGTCTTATGCTTTTTACTTAATTAACGGGCTAATGTCATGACATAAGAATTTAAGATTTAGAGACTGTGATACCAACTAGAATGCCATTTACAATTTAATTTAGTGTGACGTGTACACAGATATCCTGATTCTGTGTAACTTTAGAAGTGTTTAATCTAATTTTTCGCAAGTGTTACTTCACTGATGCAACACTTTTAAAAGAAGTTTACATTAACAGAAATTAGAATAATTAAGATAAATTATGTTATACTCAAATTGGAAAATTCGTGTACAATCATCAATTTTTTTAAATGGTTTATAATTTATTTTTTTAACGATTAAGTACAACCCAGAAACCGACTTCGATTTGGATTTATATTCTAAATTTATCATTTGATCATTAGTTATGGAAATTAATTTTGCTCAAATATTATTTTCAACCACTTTTTAATACTTTGAAGATGTTAGTTTTCCAAACATATTTTTTATCAGTAAAATTAGGTAAATTAGTTTAGAAAAAAGAACATTTATTTATCATAGTTGTGAAAAAGATAAAAATAAGAAATATTATACAAAGGAATAGGAAAAAAAATAATAGCATTAATAAAAAATTAATATATATTTTAAAAATATTTTTTGTCATCCACTCTTTTGCCGCATAAAATATTTTAAACCTCAATTTGAATGATTATATAATCTTAGTAACACTGTTCATATTTTTACATATATTAATTTGCATATATCACATTATATGATTCGCTATAAAACATAAACGAAAACATTAAAGTTATCCAAAAATTACTTAGTTTCAATTTTTTACACATTTTATTTATCAGAAAGAAAAATAAATGTGTATTTTACAATCACATTCTCCTTTATTTTCAGATACTTATGTGTTAAAAGATGGATTTTTTAATCAATCTATACTTGAAGGTAAGTTTTCACTTCGTATCTGTTTTGAATGATTATTTTTGCAATATTTTCTAAGTACTACAACACAAGTATTCCTGAATTTCTTCCTAATTTGATTATATTAATCACTATAATTTTATAATATGATAAGGATAATATGTTTTAAATATGCATAAAATATGTTATTATTTAGTAACAATGTATATATGTCATATAGGCTATTAATGGTACAATCACAGTAAATTTATAATGTATCTTTTATGTATGTAAAGCATGTAATATTATCTGATACCAATATATTCATTATAAGCAGGAACAGCTTAAAATAAATTAGGAATCTAAAATAAAATTGTAATCTAAATTTCAAAATGAAAAATTTCAATATTTTATTTCAACGGAGAAATTTTATTATAAAAGATTAACATATAATTAAACATATTCCGTAACTTTCTAAGAACTTTGAGTTTATTTTTATATTGATAATATATTAAACATATATGTATTAAACATATATGTATATGAAAAAATGTATCTTATAATACTAAAGAAATTAGATATTGAGAAAATAAGTTAGTAATTTAAAATTTTCTTGTGCTATTTTAATTTTATGCATTACTCGCAACTTCGATTTATAATGTAATATTAAATTTATTTTAAATTATCATTCATGAATTCAAAATTTTTAAGCAATATTTGTTTTTTGAAATTATTGTCACATATATACCATTGTCAAATTTATGAAAACAACATTAAACTTTTTAAAATATCAAATTCCGTTTTTTCACTATTTAATTTTTTCATATAACCTTTAAGCTTTGAAACAATAAAACTAAATGTCAAATTTCAATCTAAAATATAATGACTTCTTTTTTATGATGTTTTTTTTAAGAAATCAGTTATAAATTAAAATTTTATTCTTAAAATACATTTAATAAAATAATTTTCCCAGTAAATTTATTTAATAAATACATATATAATATATCTTATTAGGATAACATGATAATTTTAATTGATATTTTTTACTTATGTTCATAAATTATTATCCCTAAATTATTATTTACTCAAAAGTAATGTATTATATTTAGAAATATTAAATAATTAAGGAAGAAAATTTTTATGACATGTAATAAAATTTAAGCTTCATAGATCTGAAAGTGTTTTAAATATATACATGATATTTTTTAATAGAAGGAATCCACAATCGTTTTAAGAGGACATTGAGAAACTGTCCGTACCCTTCAAATTTGAAAACGGCAGATCTCTTTTGTAAACTGACACCTAAGAAAGTGTAAGTAACTTTTCATGTACTCTTAATTTTAATTATGAAAAAATTAAAAATTTATTGAAACGCTTATCTTTATTTTAATGTAAACAGCATTAGATATCTATTATGCAAAAGTAATATATAAAAACGTATAAGCATACATATTTCTTTGTAAATATATAATTTATACTAATATTTAAAAATAGCTGTGTTTTTTTACATTGATAATAAAAAAAATCCTTCTATAGCACAAGTCTTTCTCATTATCAATATATAATACGATTCTCTTTTAATATCTGTAATTGGAAATATATTTCTTTATTTATGATTTCTGTATAGTTCACCCCTCATAAAAATATCACTTTATATATATCTATCTATCTATCCATATATATATATATATATATATATATTAATAACTTGATACTGGACAGACGTTTCTAAGAACAAAGAATAATTAGCATGTGGTGAATGGCATTTATTAATAATAGAATTCACAATATCATTAACCTATACTTCCATTCTTCTGTGATGTCCTGTAAAAAATCATGCTTTCTTATTCTCCCACACAATAGCTTGTCATTATATTTAATGATTATGATAGTAATTATTTACCTTTGCAACTGTTCAAGTCATTATTTCAACATGTTTAAGTCATTATTTAGAATTGCGTATTGTTATTAACTAATTTTCTCTGAAATAGAGTCAATACATCACATTCATAGTTCTGCTAGCTAGGGTTTTAAAGATAGCTATTCTTTACACAATGATAAGATAATCGAAAATATGGATAATATATATATATATATATATATATATATGATTCGTTTGGAATAATATAAATTCTTTCATGGATTAATATAAAAAAATAGAATAGATTTAATTACAAAAATTTTAATTAAATAGACATTGATCTGAGACTTATGACTCCAATTCTACCAGAAGAACCCAAATGGAATTTCAAATGTCTGCAAAGTAGATAATGTTTTCAAGGAAAATGATTTTAAAGTTTGCCTATAGACTTCGCTACACTGTTTAAACCGTATAGAAATGAGTGCTATAAAATCATTCACTAGAAGTGAGTTTGACGGAGTACAAAAAGAATTGTGTACTAAGCGTGAAATTCTTTTGTCAGAGTAGTGCTTCAAAAACATTTTATGAATAATTGGCAAAGGAAAAACTTAAGGAGAGGACCTATTTTTTAAATGCTCTTCAAACATGATACTAAGTTTGAACAAGACGGTTTCCTGTATGTTGCACCTAGATAGAAGTGGGCATCTAAGTGAGACGGTGATTGTGGAGGAAGGTGCAATTGCAACATCTGAAGAATTTGCATGTTTCTTAAATGCCTCTGAAAAGGTCTATAAAATAACACTATCATTGGACATTCCATGTGAACAACTGTAAAATGTAAAATTTTGAAGTTGCGTTTTTTCAAGAATTACTCTATGCAAAAATTCATTAATTCTTGCTTTGCAGGCTGAATTAAAAATATTTTATATCTAATTAAACTGAATTTATAGTTAAGTTTTGTGTAAAGTAACATTATCATGAATAATAAAGACTTTTCATAATAAGAATAACGTTACCCAAAGAGTGTATGTTTAATTTTTATTTAAATGCATTAAATAACACAATTCCTTGGAGAAAAGTATTGAAGTCAGTTAGTGAGCCTTATATCAGTTAAGATAATTTATGGAATATATATATATATATATATATATATATATATATATATATATATATATACAAAATAATGTAAGATTTGTTTCTGGAGATAATTTATTATTTATTCATTTTTAAGATTGTTTATATAAATATAAAATTATTTCTTTTTAATAACCAGGAACGGAATCAGGTAATTATATGTAGTGAAGCTTTTATTTTTGCTAAATATTTTTTGTTAAATTACTTATTTGTACAATTATTGTAGACATTTTGACAAAAATTTTGCTGTCTTAATTTTGCTTATAAAAGAATCAAAGATATTTTGAAGAATTTCACAAAGAATGAAATATAAGATCCTAAAGATCATTTACACATTCTGACATCTTGTTAGACATATAAGATATTGTCTAACAAGAACGACTTCAAATATCTTTCTTTGATTAATCTTCTCTTGATTAGAAGTTTTTTTCAATTGTGTGGACCAAATATCACCACTTGAGTCAAAGAAAAATTTCTTAAATTCTTTTATATCTTTTTATTAATGAGAATCATCAGATATACCTGCCATTTTCATATTTACATAGTTTATTACAAAAAAAAAAAAAAAAAAAACAATAATACATTTTTTGAAAAATATTTTCCAGAACATGTTCTCAGTCTTGCATCCTAGGATATACATTGAAATCTGGCAAGAAGTTACTTTATCGTTGCAGGAAAAGTGAAAATAAATGGGAACCACACAACTTTAAGGAATGCAGACGTAAGTGCCTATTCATATAAATATTCATTTGAATAAAGGAATGAATGCATTTATTACTGTTTGAAAAATAGAGTTAGCATTTGTGAATATACATAAATAAAATAAAGAATTATTAAAAGTTAATTGTAGAAATTAATCATACATATTTATTTAAGATTAATCAAAAACAATATATTAAACATTTAAAGTTATACAAATACAAGCGAAAGTATTATAATAGGAGAATTCTGATTTATATATTAGTTTGGGTAAAAAGTAATCCATTATTTTTTCGGTAGACGTCTGTAGTGATCGATATCTCGTCAGGTATATATCAAACAATTTCAGATTTATGCTTGTTGGAAAGGTGACATTTGACACTAAAATCTCCTCTTGCGGTTTTTTATTTGATTAATTCAGTTACGAGTACAAGGTTTTAAAAATGGAAGACAACAAACAGAAAATTCGATACATTTTCGGTTTTCTCTTGTAACGGCGAAAAAGATAGCCGGGTGGCTAAAATTGTGAAAGGTGTTTATCGTCCTATATAAGACTGTAACAACCAGTTGCGTACAAATTTTGTTTCGTCGATTCCGTTCGGGTATTTTTGATATTAGAGATGCACCTAGCATATGGATACAGAATCGTCGAAAATGTCTATAAAATATCAAAAATGATCGAAGTTAACCGCATGTCAGCAGTCGTAACGCGCAAAACCTAAAAATCTACATGAAAGCTGTTTTAAACCTTTTTACAAAGTGAATCCAAAAGAAGTTACATAAAGTTCACGTAAAAATAATGGATTTCATTTTCCCCAACCTAATATATTCAATAAACAAGACCTATACACTTGTGTTTGTTATGATCTTTAATTGTTTTTTATACAAATTATCAAATTCATTTGTATATTTAATTGCAATAGGCATCAATTTATGCATTTAACATTCCTGTTCCTTTAAAATGTTTTCCTTATTTCTTTATTTTATTAGAAGGTGCTTGTTTATATTTAAATATAATCAAGTTTAAGGAAAAGAAGTCCCAAACATTTTTATTCTTTTTTGTTTTATTTTTGCTTCGATAATACATTTCGTTTAATTTTTAGCTTACGTTGACTGCACTGTGTCCTTAACTTCAGCTGGTGCAGCCGACTGTTACACGCCTACAACGAAAAGTCCAGCTACTTGTTACATCAAATGCCACAAATACGAAGATAAGCAACCAGTGCCGAGAAGGTCTTATACTTGTAAACATGATGGCAAGTGGAATAAGCCTTTACCATTTTGTGCAAAAGCCGGATCAAGTAAGTGTACTTGCTCGTAGATATATTTTCAGCAACATGATAAAATGACTTCATTCGTAATTGATAATCAATATCGTTATATATTACAAATATGAATTGCGGAATGAGAAGTAGAATTATTCGTAACTATTTTTAGAAAAGGCAGAATCAAATAAATATACATGCATGTAGACATAGTTCAAATCATATAATAAATATGATAAAATAAGATCAGCACTAGTTAATACATAATTATCATATTAATACAGAAATAACATGATAGAAAGTGGTGTAAGCATGATAGAAAGGGGCAAAGTCTGAACGAAATCAGGATTAAGTATATGTGTATGTATACATATTCCAAAAAATTCACAAGATATAATAAAAATCCCTCTTAACATTTATTAATAAATAATTGTGTCGCAATAAAAAGTTTTCATTGACATGAAAACTTTTTATTGCTAACAACAAACATCTAAAAAGAATCATCCTTCAATCTGATATTATAAAAATGATTTTAAATAATGAATTTGCCTATAATTATATATTAACTGCCTTCTAAGAAATTTTTAATCAAACTATACATTTTTGTAATAAAAAACTAGTATTTTGAAATAGATAAAAAAAAAGCAAACATATTTACCAATTTTTTTTAACTATTCCAAGCCATTTATTAAACTCTTTGATTTTAACAATAACTAAATAGTAATTTCCCGGACATATAGTTGTTTAATTTTTTATAGTTGTTTATTATTAAATTATATTAGTTTGGGGGAAAAGAAATCCATTATTTTCACGTGAACTTTATGTAACTTCTTTTGGATTCGCTTTGTAAAAAGGTTTAAGACAGCTTTCATGTAGATTTTTAGGTCTTGTGCGAAGCTATGACTGCTGACATGCTGTCAAGTTTGATAATTTTTGATATTTTACAGACATTTTCGACGATGCTGTATCCACATGCGAGGTGCATCTCTAACATCAAAAATACCCGAACGGAATCGACGAAACAAAAATTGTACGTAATTGGTTGTTACAGTCTTATATAGGACGATAAACATCTTTCACAATTTTAGCCACCTGGCAATCTTTTTCGCTGTTACAAGAGAAAAACGAAAATGTATCGAATTTTCTGTTTGTTGTCTTCCATTTTTAAAACCTTGTACTCGTAACTGAATTAATCAAACAAAAAACCGCAAGAGGATATTTTAGTGTCAAATGTCACCTTTCCAATGAGCATAAATCTGAAATTGTTTGATATATACCTTACGAGATATCGATCACTACAGACGTCTACCGAAAAAATAATGGATTAATTTTTCCCCAACCTAATATATAATTACTGTTTATGTACATTACAAATATATATATTTGTTATGTACATAAATAGTATATCCTAGATGTATGCTGTGTATTTATTATTTACTAGTCACAATTTCATTATTTTACATTGCTTCTTTTCACATAACTTTTAATATTAATCTCGTTTAACTTAAATAATTAAACAGTAACTTATTTTTCAGATATAGCTCTTGTGAATCCACCAAAAGAATATGTGTGAATTATTAAAATCAGAATGCAAGAAAACTATTTACCAATTTATGATGCTTTTCATTTTGATTAATTTTTCTGTTTTTTGCATCATCAACCAAAAACCTTATATTGTTCTATTTATTAGCTTGCAAGTTGAATTTATTTTTAAATGTATAAAATTCAAATAATACATTTCTGCTTGTCAAAAACAAAATGTTTCAATAAAATTTTTAAACAGTATTTAAGATTGAATTATTCTTTTTATTCAAAAAATATTGGAAAATAAAAAATTTGTGTGTTAAAATGCGGAGGGAGTTTAAATGTAAATTAATTAAAAGATATTTAAAAAAATTAGGGCTTCTAGTTAAATTTATTCAAGAAAATTTCTAATTTTTATTTTGCTTCGTGCAATTTTATCATTATTTACATTTTAAAAAAGAAATAAATTCCGGTATAATATTTTTTACGAATATATCTATTAATTTTTAAATTTAGATGAAACCTAATTTTCTTTAAAAACTTAATGTCAACTTTATGGAGTATTTCGTAACATATTCAAATCACATAATCACAGTAGAAAAACTCATTCATTTATTTTTATAATCAAAATCATATTTCTTGCATTTTTGATTTCTTATTTATAAGAGTTAATAAATCCTTTTTGGAAAAATTACCATTTAACCAAATCTTAAAGCACATCAATTAATATGAAGAAATTGTTTTTATGGTAATTTTTTTTTACATGCAGTTAAATTTACCATCAATTATATAAATTTAAAACTCTTTTTCTCATTGATTACAATAAGAAGGCACAAATATTTTGCTTGGAAAGAAAAACGTCACTTTTCAATGTAGAATGTCAGGTATCTACCATTTATAAGAAGAAAGAACACAATAAGAAATTTTAATTTTTAGTTAAAAGCAACAGAAACGTCAATGAGAAAAAAATGACAACTCTTAGTTAACAGTATTCGAGGTCTTCCATCAAGGGGAATATTAATAAATCAAAACAGAAGAACAATAAAAAAACTTGGGGCCGCGGTGGCCTGGTTGGTTAGGGAGTCGTTCTAGTTACCGAAAGGTGGTGAGTTCGAATCTCGGCTTAGCCGAAGATATGTCGTGTTCACTAATGGCGACTGGGGCACGTAAAATATGTCGGGTAGCAATGTCCTTCACGTTCCCATTCCAAATTAATACCTTTGGGGATGGTTGGAGCCAAGCTATGGGTTTTCTTTGGTTTCAATCTCAAAATTGGAAGATTCAGATGGTGCTGCCATCTATGAGCCAAAAGTCTTACTTCCACTTTCGTAAGAGTGTGACGTGTGTGACTCTATTCAAAAACGGAAAACGCTAGCTCTCTGACTTAATTCGCCTAGTCTCTAAAGGGTGGGCTTGGCGTTGCCATGTGTCAAACAACAAAAAAACTTAATAAAAAAAAGCAGATTCCTTTTCAGTTGACTACAAGAAATGAATCTTTCACGAATAGAAATTGAATACACATAATAATTATAGTTTTGAAGTGATAAAGAATTCAAATAAATTTTTCAAATGAAAAAATATTTCCAGTAACTGATACAAGCAAGATACATTTTAATATGATTCTGTTTGTTACTGATAACAGTAACTAAAATTAATAATTCGTTTAATTTGTTAACTAAATTCCTGGTAGCTTAAGTCTTATTTTCTGAAATAGGATACTACATTATATCATTTATATATCTCTATACATGATCATATTATTTATCTCAACTACAAAATTTACACCTTACTACTAAAAAGTCATTATCACATTTGAAGAATAACATTTTTCAATAAAGTTATAATAACAAAATGGTGCTGCAAATTTGTCTTTTATATACTATTTTAAGATAAAATGTTTAAATGTTAAAATTTTAAAAGCTATCGTATTAATGCCTTATTATTTTTAAATTTAAATGGATTGTTTATTAAGAAAGATTTTGTAACTGCTAAATTGTAAGTAAGAGCCCTAAACGAAGTTTCTGCAGTAACACATATTAAAAACAAAAAATTAAGAAAAAACTGAATCTTAAGGAAATGCATTTCAATAATTTATTTGTTCTGATCGAAATATTGTAAAGAAAAGTAAAGGATTCAATTCAAAATAATATATTTTATGGATAAAAAGGAAACTTGATATTATATTATAAAACTATAAATCTTTGTCTATATGATTGTGCTAATTTTTTTGACATTATTTTAAATGTATGGAATAAATAAACAAAAAATCAGATATATTGTAGCTCTGATCACGTAAATATAGTAGTAGTAGTTGCTTTAATTATTTGATTATTCATTGATGTTACTGACATTTTTGCAAGGGATAATTTATCAAACAGTCTAGACTTGCGTATTTGTTTTCAAATAATTCGAATGATAATTATTTTCTCAAATGCAATGAATTAAATTTAAAATAATCAATTACTACTTTTTAATAAATTAACAGAAAAACTAATTTCTATGTCATTCTTATCTAAATTAATCTCTGATGACACTCATATAAAAATACCCTTAAAATAAAAATAAAAAAAAAATCTAGTCTTATAAATTTTATGATTTGTGGATTATTTTTAAGTAACAAACATTATTTTATTTATCTATTGATTATCCTTTAAATATTTAAAGCATTTGTAGTACATGCTTGAAAGAAAAGAAAAAAAAAGGACCGCAAATATTCTCCCTGAAAAAAAAAATTCTTTTAACAAAAACGAACTAAAAATATATTTTTAAAAAAATTGAAATTATATGAAGTTCAAAATAAAAAGAAATGAAGCAGAGAAGTCAACAAAATATTTCAATAAATAAAAATAAAATAATGTTTGGCAATTAAATATATTTTTTATCCATTATGAATAAAATGTAGATTGAATTATTTACACACTCAAAAAACGAAATACTCTTACTAAACCAGCAAATTATGTAAAATTTACGTCATGTGTATGGGGAAATGAGATTTGCAAATCATTAGCTTTGCAGTGCATACGCACATCATGAGCAATCAGTTAAACGTCTTGTAGACCATTTAACGTTGAATATGTCAAGCGTTATAGAAGATATTGAGCATTTTTTGAGCAAGTTTTTCTGAGTTCGATCGAAGTAAAATACTAGCGCTTAGAAATTGTGGATTATCCTTCAGAGAAATCAGTGATCGTGTTGGGCGAAATCAAACAATTGGGATCTGTAATAGCTGAATGCAAGATTGAACGGCAGACAGGAGGGACGACCGTTTCCACCTCGTTGCATAATTGAAGGTGTTGATACATATATTGTGCGCATGACAATAATGAATCATTGAACTACATCAGGAACCTTAGCACAACAGATTCATTTGTTACGCATCATTCGATGGTCACACGTGCCATTGATTGCCATTTGCAGTTGAATGTAATGTCCGCATGGCATTCATTGCTGTCTTTATCCTCAACTAAAAACCACATGCGTTTGTACCACCACCAATGGTACAATGAATGACTAACATAGACAACGAAATGGAAAGATATTGTTTTTACTGATATATGACACT
Source organism: Latrodectus geometricus (assembly GCA_026290005.1). Taxonomy (NCBI): domain Eukaryota; kingdom Metazoa; phylum Arthropoda; class Arachnida; order Araneae; family Theridiidae; genus Latrodectus; species Latrodectus geometricus. The sequence continues at coordinate 171,330 of JAPDSC010137676.1, forward strand.
TCTACATGCAACACTACTATGATTGGATTCCAGTTCTGGAGACACAGAGGTGAGAGATTATTGCGTTATACATCGCTACATAGGTCCTGCACCAGGTATCATGGTTTGAGGTGGTATTGGATTTACTCCGACATCTCTCTAGTAAGCATTGCCAATACATCGAACAGGTAGCGGCTACTTGTTCATTGTATTGGCAATGCTTACTAGAGACAGGAGTAGAGCCAGAGGTGTAGGAGATTATTGCCTTCCCATATCTTCAACGCTTGCCATCAGTCATATTTCAACAAGATAATGTTCAACCACATGTTGCACGCAAAGTACTAGAGTTCTTTAAACATCTATTTGAACTGCTTCCTAGGCTTTCCTATCTATCACCAAACGAAAATGCGTATCCCATGCTTGCATGACAATTGGCACGGAACACATCATGCGTTATTTCTATTAAGAAAATCAATTTAGGCAATATGTAGAGCCCCACATGAACTGCTATACCCCAAGAATACATCAAAAACTTCTTTGATTCTATGCAGTGGTAGCAATTATTGTCAATAAAGGTAGTTACACTAACTATTGATTTTTGTCCTTCTCCATACTTCATAGGAGGTAATTTAATTAAAAATTGTAATTTCAATTATTTGGTCTTTGTATTGTTTATTGTACTTAAGCAGTATGGAATGAAAACAAAATGTTTCAATTTGCAAGAAATTCGGGGGTTTATAGTACAGTGAAATTAAGAAAAACAGTTGCAGCAAAAACAGCCTTTACCCAGTTAGGCATGGTGAGAACTAGAGACTTGGATAACAGAAACAGCATATCCTGCTCTATTCTATGCTATACTTTCTCACTTTAGCAGCTAAAGAAGGGTGTCAGGCCTTTCAGCAGCATATTACCAGATGTTTTCTATTTGTGACAGATATAGGCAAGATATATTGCAATACAGGCAGAACAACTGAATTCTTTCAATATCTAGAAAGATCTGAACACGATGTGCAACAAGTGTTCTTGCATTAACTTGTTGAAAATAGAGTTTCACAGCTTTTGAAGTTGATGTTCAAACACTAGCCTTAAGATGTGAGAAATGTACCATTCCCAGCTCAAATTACTACCGTCCCTAACAAGAGACGTGCCTCTCCTGTACTCAATATGGCTGCTCCTACGGTTCTATAGTCCTCTGAAAAGACGACTTGATGCCACTCCTATACCCAGCTTTGTCGTTGGACGCTTCAGAATAATTATCTGTCTCTATATTGCATTATCAAAGGAAGCTAAACTAATCCTCACTGTGCTGCTCTAAACATCGTCACATTCTTTGAGCGAATACTAAATTTGCTGCAAACAAGTCTATATCCAGATTTAACAACTTGTGCAACCATGATAGGATTGTACAGATTTTCAAGGATGACTTCACAATATGTCTGTCCTCTCAGATGTTTATCATGACGGGGCGTTGAGATTCTTCATGCTGTTCAATATGACTGTCCCAATTCATCAAATCCATACTCGCGTGACACTGGTTACACATTTCGATTAGTGAGAGTGGCAGAAACATGAAACGATAATCCACATTTACTATAGGTAATGATCCTGTCTCTATCGAATTTTATCTAAATGTGCTGAAATGCTAATCTTTGCTTATTTCAACCTCTTCTTCCTTTCATACGTTGGTCATTGGTAAGTTAATTGTTGCAATAGGTAATTTGACATTGGTAAGTTAAGTCCTTCTCAGTATTGCAATATTAATGACCAGCAGTGTGTAGTAAAA
>JAPDSC010137680.1:9006-28522 GCA_026290005.1 Latrodectus geometricus
TGTGTGTGTGTGTGTGTGTGTGTGTGTGTGTGTGTGTGTGTGTGTGTAAATAGAGAGAGATGGAAAAAGAAATATATTTTCTATTGTTAACGGTATTTGCTATTTCTTATGCTTCGTCCAAAATAATGTTGGGGAAAACTGTTATGCATCACTAAATGAACTCTCATATTTATATTTTTTAAGAATAAGCTGAATGAGGTATAGAATGCTAGAAAATTTTCTTTAGTTATGAAGCGACTGAATGTTAAAATTGGATATTCTTTCATTCTCATTCCAATCAATTTTAAATTGGCGGCGTATTGGAAAAACCGAAAACATATTTGCTGCAGTGGGTGAAAGCAATACTTTTTCAAATGTCTATAGAAATAGATGATATTGTTATTTAAAAAATTAGGAATGTAGAAAGAAAGGGATTTGATTCAGTAAATACTTTTTCTATACTACTTGCGGATATGCATAGATGACAAATTTAAAAAGTAGGAAAGAACATCACGTCCTTACTTAAAGTGAGTATTATTCCGGAATAATAGATATTGTGACATAAGCAACTTTACAGGGAGTTCTAAGCAGCATTAATTAATGTTTAAATTAATTACAAACGCTTTTATCAAATATCTGAAATGCAAAAAAGCTGATGTTTTAAATTATCCAGAAAGCAAAATTCTTATACATCTTTCATTCTATTCCATTAAAGCATTCAATCCAAAGCTAAACAAAAACTCAAGGGATAAACAGAATAATGATTTCACTTATGTGAGTTTAAAATTCAAAAAAATATATTTTTATACCCATTATATACAAGACTATGAATTTTGTTTCAAATATGCTTATGAAGTCAAAGTATTGGACAACATTTAAAATTATTTTGTGCATATTTGTATCCGAATCGTTAATATTTTAAAAATTTAATTAATATATTGCAATTTAAAAAATTTTAAAATTTAATAATATGCATACAATAAGATCGTATTTAAAAATCATTCTATTGTACAATAGTATTTGTTGTTGCCCCAATGAATTATGAAGTAAAGGGCATAAATATTCATTATCCTAGAGCCGACTATTGCTGTACTATGATGTCGAAGTCTCTATTATCTTTACAAGCAAGTAATCTTGAGTAAGCGCAAGAGAACTGGCGATAAAGAAATAAGGCAAAATCTGGCACGAATCGTATCCTCTCGTGCAAGAGATTCCAGATGCTATCAGTAATGAAAATTATTTCCATAAAGAAGTGTTAGATTTGTGGATGATAACGAAAATAGGGGACTTTTCTTTTTTTGTTTTATGCATATAAAGCAGTGGAAATGTTTTCAATAAAAGTAGGCGGGGAACCTTTCACTTTTCTCCGAGGAATACGCCCTTACCTTGAACTCGAATCATACACCAATTCCTTTCCACCAATAGAAATGATGTCTATTTCAATATTTGTGTGTGTGTGAAAGATTTTCGAGAGATCATCTTTTTGTATCGTCACCTGTTCCAACATTTTCACAGTCTTTAGGTAAAGCATCCGTTAAATAAAAGAATTATTTAGAAGGAGTTTATATATTTTTTTATATGCCGGCATATTTTCTCTTTGAATGAAACATGTAGACATAATTTAGAAACCTTTTACCAACTTGTAACTTTAAACTCTTTCTCCTGATTCGAATTTCTTTTGTTCATAGTAGTCACAAAGTATGGTAATGGTAGTCGTCAGAAGTCCTGCTACGTTGTTAAAATAAAGTATTACAGCACATAGTGTTTTAACAGAATTTCGAGAATACTTACACTCATGGTTAACGTAAAGCATCCGTTGCTTAAAGTATTGCAAAAATTAGAAGAAAAAACTTAAAATGCTCACGTCATCAAAAATAAAAAAATGATTTACTGAAAAGAGATTATAATTTTCTGAAGCTTTAATTTTTCATCTCTTCAGCTGTAAAATTCAGTTATTCAGTCTTTTTTTTTTTTTTTTTTTTTTTTCCCTTTTTTGTGAAGTTGTCTTGAAAATATTATGATACTGTGATTTACCAGCATCCATAGCGTATTATTGGAAGATTTTGAGTCTGGGAAAACATGAAATTAGCGACTCGAAAAGTAAGGAGTGTCTTTTAAAAAATCTAAAACTCATTTCAAGAAACAAAGAATCTCTTGTGCTGTTACATCAAATAATAGTCGATGCGATGATCGAATAACAGTTTGTCGAAACATAACTGGCAAAGCTACTGTCTATGGTTTATAAGTAGATCTTATTTATATGGATAATTTTTCCCATCATATAATAAATAGACTCAAACAATTTTATATCTAGATTAAAAGATTAAACCATTCTTTGAATAGGTCTTGAATTCTCTAGAACTAATATTTGTTCTTTTCCCTAATTTTTGTGTTAATCCGTGATAGAAAATATCACAGAATTTGTTGTGTATGAGAAATCATCTAACAATTGAATACTGCGATTTATAGAAAAAAAAAGAAATTTAATTTGATTAAAATGTTTTAACCAAGAACAATTGTTTTAGCTTGTTAAACGAAAAACAGCATCACATTCAAAAAGTTCATGTACATTATAATGCTCTATTTCTTCACTCTTAGGGCATTTTCTAGAGTCAGGGTCTTGTTTAAAGCCTTATTGTATGAAGTTATTTTCTTGTCTAGAGATGCAGCCATGCTACTATTAGCTTCTTGCTCTAAGGCACGCTAAATGAACCAGAGGACATTTCTACCTCTGATACCAAGTACTCTTTGCTACTCCTTCAGTCAATTTACCCTAGATTTCATTATTCGATAAAGGCAAATCTACCTTAGAAATTTTATTTTCATGAGCACTATTTTTAAATTTCAGGAAATAAAAGCATCCACCCCGAATTGCCTGAGCTACTGGGTAAGGCAAGATAATTTAGCAGTTTGCCAGGCATACTAGAGACTCCGTTAGGATCTCCAAAAGGATTCCTAAGGTTAGGGCCCATGATTATAGGTTCGAGACTTCTTACCTAGCTGTCTTTTCAAAAAAAAGAAAAAGGCTGTTCGTCTGTCTGTCCATCACCTGCCGACACGCCTGGTAGCCGCTCATTTTAATACATGCAAATCCTAGTAAGGGCTCTAGGATTTGCATGTATTAAAATAATTAAAGTATATCAAATGTATGACACAAAGCTACTGAAATCTGTAAAAAATTTGAGAAAGTCTCAGAAAATCTTAAACCAGGAACCAATTGCTCATCCCCCTTCCATATTTGTATAGGTATTATAAATATAGGGGATATGGCTAGTATGAGTAGGACAGATATAATTTATTAAAATAGCATAAGTATATCTGATCTATAAGCGTGATAAGTATAATTTACATGTAAGTGTGATTATTATAAGATAGTTTGAATTTTATAATTTTGGCTGTTCAAAGTATAACAGGTTTACTTGTTCTCTAAGAATATCTTAGTAACAAATCAAAAATAAATGTTGGTAGTGAAATAAAGAGTAAAATAAATCTAAATATGGCTCAGACTTATATACTTTTTATTTTACAACCCATATTTATTTTTCATTTGTTTTAACTTCATTGTTAGATTAAACATATCCATCTATCGTAGTCATATCCATATCTATCACACTTATCCTAAACATATTTGTACAAGTATGATAGTCACCATACCTAAAAAAAAGTATAATTAATTAGTATAGCTAAAATTATAATTAATTATTAGTAATTGAAATGATCTTTATAGGGATTGAGATTTAAATATGCTGGATGTATCTGGATTAACTATGATTGGTACAGCCGAATTAAAAATAATAGTCATGGATGGTGTAAATATAATAAAAATAGCTGCTGATGTATGTATCATCATTAGATAAAAGCCTTGAAAAATAATTTAAAAAAGCTATTAAACTATTATACTATTAAAAATTTCTCAACATGTAAAATGCTGCCTTATAGCCACTTGGAAATTTCGTCATTGATTCTAAATTATTCATTTTAAAAATGAAGTAAATAGCGAAATATGTTTAAAAAAATTTAATAATATGTCTTATTCTAAGGTTTTTATTTCAAATTTCTGTAATTTTATTTATAAATACTTCATGATAAATAGCTGTAAAGTAAAGAAACATTTTTTCAGTTTGCATCATACTCAAGTTTTAATTTGATTATTTTGTTTCTAACACATATATAATTGGTGTCTGGTATTTTATAAGTATACATTCTTACAATAATAAATCTCACCAAAACGTTACAAGTTTGAAAAAATCATTCATAATATTGAATGTTTTCAAAACCTAAGAATGTTAAATTGGATGATTTAGTTTAACTTCAAAGAACACAATTTTTCGGAAGTGAGAATATTTATAGTAACCACTCTTTCAACGTACAAAAACAAACATGGTATTTGGCACATCAGCATCTTCTGCTTAGACTTATGAATGTAAAAAGCGAAGGCGGTTTGTTGTTATTAACTAATGGAAAAAGTACGCATTTTGTTCATTATGTTACGTCGAAGAAATTACTAAAATCCAATTTCCTGTAAAACGAATTAAACGAAAAATATTATTCCTAAACTGTCAGAAATATATTGCAACTAAAATTCCTTTCCTTTCCATTCAATTACTTTTTAACCTTTGGTAGTTTCTAAAGGATTTATTAAGTTCATTACTTTTGCTTAAGGATAAATTAGGTTGTAGGAAGTGCAGAGGAACCTCTTCACCCCATGCTATCCTTTTTTTTTTTTTAGATTAATGAAAATATTTTCAAATAAAGCAAAGAAAATCCTTCTTTATACTTTGCCATCTTAAATTAAAGGGTAAAGAAAGGATTTACTTGGACGGGAGAGATTTAACTTTTACTTATTGACTTGCCTTATATAAAATGGCAATCTTACTTTTTATGGAAAATACTTTTTAATCAGGAAATGTCTTAATTTAACACATCTGTGGTAAACCTAATTATCTCTGGCTGCTATAGTGGTTCGGAGATGAAAGTGATTATCTAGATTTAAATGCCAGATGTAAATTCAACTGGCCTACTTTTGTAGAAAATACTTTTTTAATCAGTAAATGTTTTAATTTAAGGTTTACGGCAAAGCTAATTATCATTGTCTGCTATAATTTTCTGGAGATGTAAGTGCTTATCTAACAAGCAAGTGCCAGATGTCACTTTAACTAGCATACTTGTTTTTTGTGGAAAATGGTTTTTATTCAGGAAATGTCTTAATTTAATTTCTGCAGTAAGCCTATTTACCACTGGCTGCTATAGTGTTTACGAGGTGTAAGTCATCGATGCTGGTAGGAGATGTGAATGCTTATCTAGATGAAAGAGCCAGATGTATTCAAATGAAAATTTCACATCATTGTATTTTCAAAATTAAAATACATGTGTGTAATGTAAATTCCACTATTTTTCTCATTATTTGTTTCTTCTCTAACTCTCCAAATTTTCAAGCATTTTAGTGTTATCCCGATTTTTAAGAATTTTATCGATACAAAAAAAAATTTATCAGTTAGCACAAAAGAAACTCCATGAAAAACATAATAAAATCATATAAAATGATGAAATATATCTAGAGCAAAAATTGAATCATTATTTTTCAAAAAACTTCCCTCAGATGATATCCAATGATCCCATCATTCAACCTATTTTTCAAGACAAATAGAGAAGTATTTTTCTGTGAACTTTTTCAAAGAATCTTATTGTTTTCTGACGTTTTATGTTTATTGACGTTCATTGACAGATTCTGACATTAATGCAGCAATGAACAAAGAATATTCATAGCTGAATTAATGTCAGAATCTGTATTACATTTTCTGCCATGGAGCTTCCCCTTCAATGTTTGTCACATCCAGAATTCTCATTGAGAGGAAAAGGTTATGATAGGATTTTACCATCGCATTTACTGCCATATTATTGAATAGAAGTAACAGCATGTGGGCGAGCATTATCGTAACATAAAGTCCCATTTCCTATTAGTTCATGGATAATATTTTGTCGCAAAAATTTCAAAACTGAAATACTGATATTAAACTCTTTACAGTAATTTTTGGCAGAAAAGCAGATTGAGAGAGTATATCTTTATCATCAAAGAAAGTAAGTATCATGATCTTTCCAGCACATATGATTTGTCGGATTTTTTTTTTTCAGATGTAAGGAATCAGTTTGTTTTCATACAATTGAGACAGTCTAGGTAAAAGTATGAAAATAAAATAAGTCAACTTTTGTCACCTGTTATTATATCCTTAAGAAATTCGAATCATTTTGAAGTATTTGTTTCCTCTCACATTAGGGAAATCTTGTTGTCATTTGTTATGTAAAATGATGAGCAGCGAATTATCTGAAACAAACACTGCAATATTGTAAAAAGTAACGTACTATGCAAAATATATTTTTTTAATGTTAGTTTCTGCCTCTATCACCTTGCATGAGATCTACCAATTTTCTTGCAAGAATGCTCCGACAGTGTTAAAATTTCGATTACTTACAACACTTTCTGTTCAGTTTTTGATAGAATGTCTTTCGGTATGTTTACCTTAAAAACTCATTTTTCTGATAACACACGCAAGCAAGCCTATATTACAAAACTTGACGACACTAATCTGTGTTTTAAGGAATAAATATTTCTCCATTTAGATTTATATTGCGGAATTAGACGTTTTTAATTTTAATTGTTGTAGTTTTGTATAGTGATTTTTTGCCAATCATAAAAAATGTTATTCATTTTGTCCTATATTTCACAGTATACAAGGATATCAGATGAAAGTTGAGATTTTGGATATTCCTACCAACAATTTTTGACCTTTCAACAAATTTAACTCAAAATTTGCAATCGGCTCTAATTCACTTTCATTGACAATCAATGGTTACAGAGGAAATGAAGCAAACCTTGTTTTAATAAGAATTCAGGGAAAATAAAATCCCTGATAATTACAAGAGAATATACATAAGAATGGAGCTTCAGACTGCACGTCAGTAATATGGAACTCTTTGTTGTCAATAAATACCTATTTGTGTATCAAACGAGATGTCTTCCAATTTTAAATTGATCCATTTTAAAGTAGGAAATAAAAATGATTGTCTTTGCATACAAATGTATGTGTGTTCTAAAATGTTCCTTAAGCTGTAGTATAATTAGGGTTTCACACACATGAGCAATCATTTCTACATAAGTAGCGGATGCACTTATGGAATATCTACCTAAACCCTTTAAGTGGTTAAATAATTAATTTGAATAACTTCTAAACAAGAGCTGAATTTCAAGACAGAATTTTTATTTTGCTATCACTACAAAAATAAATATTTTTTAATGCTAATGATAAAATTGTTAAATAAAATTTTATAAATTCAAATATTTATAGATGAACAGATATTTTTGATTATTATCGTATCTAAAATCAGTGTTAAACAAGATTAAATTTTAAATAGGTGTAAAAGCTTAAGCTCTTTAGCAAGTATTATGGAATAATATCTCAAAAAGGTAAAGATATTCCTGCTTTAAAATGTCACTTTTTATTAAACCAATGTTGGATGATTGAGTTCTAGAGTTAATAAAAAAACTAATTGATGTATAAAGCTCTTATATTTAAAGTCCATATATTCAATTAAAGAAATCTTAAAATTTAAAAAATGCTACATACCTTTATTTGAAATATTTTGAAAAATTATAAAATCAAATTAAACATCAAGTATGCCCAGTTGTAGGGCTTTAAAACTGAAAAGGAATAGGTGTGATTTATTTTAACAAATCTAATTTACTTTAAAATGTCGTATTTTTATAGAATAAAATTAAAATGGTAATTCTTGAGATAGGTAATATTTAAAATTTGTCTTTAAAGTTTATTTTGGAGATATTTTGTTTAAAATATTAAGAGCAGTTTCTAAAAAACGTAAAAATGTTCCTGCATTAAAACATCTTTTTTTAAAACTAATGCTGTAAAATTGAGTTCTATTGGTTATAAAATAAATTATTTAAAAGACTATTCTTATTTAAAATAAAAGTCCGCAAATGCAATTACAGAAATCTTAAAATTTAAAAAGTGATGCTTTTTATTTAAAATATTTGAAAGCTATGAAATCAAATTACAGATCAAGCATGCTCAGTTGTAGGCACTGAAAACTAAGAATGAATAGAAGTGATTTATTTTAACAAATCTAATTTACTTTAAAATTTCGTGTTTTTACAGAATAAAATAAAATACTTATTTTTTTTAATCTCTCAAAAACAGATAGTATTTAAAAGTTATCATTAAAACTTATTTTTAGGATATTTTGTTTACAGCATTAAAAATATGTAGTTTACTTCGATTGCTAATATTGGGAAAAATTAAAATTAATTTAATTCTTTTGGATTTTCTTACGGTTTTTCTTGTAAATTACGGTTTTTCTTAAAAATTATTTGTTTCAATAAAGTTGAATTAATTTGTAATATAATTACAATAAATTATTTAAAAAATAATAAGGATTTTGAAATGTAAAAACAAAGGTTTTCTATTTTTAAGTTTAATTAGTTAAAAATAATGAATAAAAGCAAAGCATTTTTTAATTTGTATTTTCTTTGTTAGCCTTCATTTCACTTTTTCTTTATTACAATTGTAAATAAAATAGCGGGCCAAGTTTATCAATATCTTATAACCCTTTGGGTACATTCGACGTGTTAGATTCATCATCTGCTTACTTCAATACAATGCAGACTTCAAATAATTCAGTACTCAAAGGGTTAATTAAGAATATAGCAGGCTAAATCTACCATCTTTCAAAATCCGTAACCTTCCAAAGAAAACATGTTCCTAGCTTCGGAAGAAAAATTGTGATTATAAATAATGCTTAATATTTTTTAATGTATTTGCTAATTATTTAGCTTTGCTCAAAATGTTATTTTACACTTCAAATGAGATTTCTCATAATGTCAATCTATCCCGTGTAGATATCCTCTATCCAACCAGGGCAAAATTTCAGTGGGCAACAAAATAAAAGATTTATTTACATGTATGAAACATTCATATAAATGCATTACTTCAGTATCTTTCTAGATTTGTTTAAAAATGCATGGATGAATTTCATATTCGATTGCGATCAAATAACTTTTTTTTTACAAAAAAATACATGTTTGTTGAAATAATATTTTTTTATTCACTTTTCATATATTAAAATTTTTTTAAGTAATCAGCTATCAGTGCTTGTCTTACAGATTCAAAGCCAACAATCAAAATAATTTATCACAAGAAATTGATAAAATAGTTAAGTATGCAAATAAAATAGCTTTCACATTGTGTATATTTGAAATTAATTACACAAGTTAGTAAATTCAAATTCATTTTCCATATTAATCTGAAATGAGAAATGAAAAAATGCACGAAACACAATTAACAGATAAAAATTATTTTTAGGCTAATTATCCTGAATTGCCTGAAAATAATGTATCACATCAAAAAAGAAGGAAATAAAATATTATAATGAGGAAAAAAGTTTAATTTATTATTCAAAGTTTAATATATAATTCGGTTAGCAATAAATTAATTATCTTAATTTTATTTTGTTTGAATGATTAATCTAATAAGTACAAACAGTTTTCCTCTTTCGCTTATCTTAATCATAAAAAATAAATGTTTCACGTGTCAAAGTGTATAATACTTCTAGTAATTTAATTATGTGTTTTAAAATGTAATGCAAATTAGTATAAAACTCTTAAAAACTGAGAATCATATTCACAGTGTATTTAAAGGCCTAACATATTAAAGGATTAATTTCTGTTCTACCAACTATAACAGGTAATAAAATTTACGTTTTCTTTGTTGCTTACAGATCAAAAAAGAAAAATGCCATATGATGTGCTTTCTAATTAGAGCATATTAAAGGATCCAATTAGAGTCTTAGTGATAGTGTTTTCTCTGTTGTATTTTAAATAATAACGGTTCTTACTCGTTTTGTTTCTAAAAACTTGGTCTGTCTATTTGAGATACACATGTCGATTTTGTATATATTATAAAATTCCTCATCATAAAATTTAACTATTTGAAATCAAATTTCAATTAAATAAAATTAGTTATTATTACAATGTTGATTTTCGTCTTTTTAAAGTAATAATAATAAATCAATAAAGTTTAACGGAAAGAGACCTACATACCGATTTTATACATATTTACAAATAGCTGCAGCATAAAAATTAACTACATGAATTAATATTTCATTTCCATTATTTAATGTAATGAAAATAAATATTACAGAACAATAACAAAAATTTAATTATAATCGATATCGATTAGAATATAATATGAAAAAGTGAAAAACTTACAAAATTATTAAATATGATAAATAATATCTTACTAAAAAATACCAACACATTAGATATAAGTTTTAATTCGATGAAATTATGTTTAAAATCATTAAAGCTTGCTATCACTATTTTCTCAAATTTTGACGCTCACATATTAGTCTGATGAGGTTAATTTAAAAATAAATAGAAACATAAAAATCAAATACGAAAACAAGTTTATGAATATGCATTACAAAAAAATTATTAATTTTTTTTACCTTAAATATTATGTGACTAAACTAATAAAACAATAGACAAATTTATTTTTTCCAGAATGTAAATGAAAATTTAGCGTGTCTGACGTCATTATATGTAACCAAGGGTTGAACCAATAAACAAAATCGCTTGTTTTAAGAGAAAATGATTAATTAAAATATTATATGACCTCCTTTAGCCTCCCCAAAGAGGTATTTTCCGCAGTTTGTTATAAATATGGATTATTCAAATCCTTGTTTTAAAATTTTGTCTAGTTCCTAATATCTGCAAATTAAATAGGAAACATAAGCTAAAAGAAAATAGTTTACAACTTCCTTTTGTGATAAGTGTTCAAGTAGTCAATAAATTTTAAATCGGATGATTGCTCAAATCTTGAAGATAAATGGATCTCTCTTATGCATTTAGCACCTCATTTTGTGGTCATTCGTGCTACGAATATTTACGCAATTTCTTCTTTATGCTTTATCTCCTTACTTTACCAAACTATTTTCGCCGCTTTATTCTTTCCCCACTTATTATTCATTGAATATTACATATAATTAGTATCAATTCATATCTGTTAATGATACATTAAAATAAATCTGCATGATAATTAATTCTACATAGCTTTAAATCTTTTCTGTAATTGCTTACAGTTACATCGGATACTCACATTACACTTCAAAAGAAGGCAAAATAGTTTTTTTTTATTGTGATATGTATCTCACTATGTAGCATGTGTTTAATAAACTTTTTTATAGTAACCTTCAACTTCAAATCTAACTTTAAATTTTCATATGGAATATCTAATCATTATAAAATAAATACAAAGTCTTGATCTCAATTGTTTGTTAGTAAACGTAAATTCCAGTTACTTTTATCTTTCTAAGTTCCATCTTGGAAGTTAGAAGTGGGAATGTCCCTTAATTTAGATGAATAGTATGAATAAAAAAATAACATTATTAATTCCTGATAACTTAATGAATACACCACAGAAAAATTACGTGACATTGTGTATTTTCTATAACCACCAGGAAGGACATTCTTCAAGGAAAATTAAGTCTGGTATCTTACCAAACGTGACACGGATTAAGCCTTTGATTATTTTTTTACATTAAGGATTGAGTTAAGTCTTAGAGCAAGGCTAGCAGTTAAAATATATCATTGATTTAGACTTTAGCGGCTTTAACATTCTTCTTTTGGTCTTTAGGATAATACTCATGTTGCTCAACCGGGTTACTACATATTTCTGTCTGAATCAATGACCAACTTTTATTCCTCAGTTCAGGTCAGGAGACAACATCTGGTAAACAGTTCAAACTCTGCTTTGTTGGCAGCCAAAAACTTTTTTAGCGAGTTATGGAATGATGATAGGTTCATTAACATTGGTTTGTTTTCTCTGTTTCAATGATAATGCATTTATAACGCATATATTCAAAGTATTTCCCATGAAATTTTCAGTGGCAATTGATTTTTTCTTAACTACATTGAATTGCACAAAATATAAGCCATTATGAAAACCAAGCAACCATTATATAACTTGGTATTCAAATATTCTCAAAGGAATCATACAATTGACGAAGCGTAAGGCAACAATCAGCATTCTGGTAACTAAGTATTGACTATGTACCTCTTACTAACGAAAAATGGATTCAACTTCTGATTCTTAGGCCTCTACAGAGATGTATGAAAATTATTAGTATCAAGTGAAATTTCACGTTCGTCACTAAATAATACGTTTTTCCAACCAGTGTCTGTCCAGATTATTCCTGAGGTATCTATTCTAGATGATGGGATATTAAATATAGTAATCGAAATATGAGCCTAGACTTACTTTTCTCAAAGGTATTTCTTAATATCATTGGGTCTTCATTTGGTAAATGTGTCAAATTTATGAATAGAATTATTATCTACATAGATATAACCTCTTTTGAGATATGTCTTGGGATCTCAGGGGCACACAAAATTACTGACATCGCTGTCTCTGACTGCCACTGATTCCTACATTGGAGAATATTTTATGTCCCTCATCCAATATTCTGAACGATCTGTCTATTGGTTCAACAAGACTTCCTGAGATATAAAATGCGATCTTTTGAAAAATAAGACAACTAATCTAAAGTGATTTGCCTCTGTAACATATCCTTCGCTTCAATGTTGCTTATTCGGTATGCCATTATGAATTTCCATTTATAACTACCTGCTGTTTGATATTTATAAGTATTCAGATCATGACCATCAATGTTGGTTGGGGATTCTTGATTATGTGCTTTATTCACTGAATTTATTAGCTATATTTCGTAGCACCAGCTCAATTCTCTTTTTCTTTTTTGCGATTTACACTTTTAATGTAATTTCTGTAAACGTGTAATTATATTTTATTCATGAAATTAATCATTTCTTTGTTCGATAATAATTTTAAAATTATTTAAACGAAGTGGTTTTATCAAAAACAAATAAAAAATTAAAGTACTACTTATGTTTTGTAAGAGTTATGCGAAACTAATAATATAAAATCTAGCTGAGAGAATTTCAATCTAAATTAGAACATGAAATATTCCAACCATAAAAATTTATGCTGAGAACATCCCATGTTCTAAATTGGAAATTAAATGAGGGAAATGATTCTTATGAAAATGTAAATAAATTTTTACTATTTATTTAAATGAATATTTGAGATTTAAAAATTTCAAAACATTGTTCATTGTTGAGGACAATTAACAAGAAATTTTCAATTGAATTATACTTTATTTTTTAATATACTTAGAAGAACTAACATGCCTAAATATATAAGACCAATCAAACAGGCAGCAGAATGATTAGCGATCTGAGCTTCGACTGCCATTTCGGTCTTGGATGTTTGTAGTGATTTGAAATCCACTTTAAACTGTAAATACTTATTCAATTATTCCTTTGTGTGCAAAAAAAGAATCTTTGAATAAAAATAATAAATCTAAATATTAATACATATTATGAAATGGAGCAATAATTAAAAATTATTTTTTTAAAGATTTGGGATACGATTATCCAATTTTGAGGGAAAGTTTACGACATTCTAGCACGTAGAGCTACAACGGCTTCACTTCTTTTCATTATACTAATGGTACATTAATATGATAAAATATGTATGCAAAAATAATCCGTGTAGCTCTTCATACTTTGAAATAAAAACCCTGCATTAAAACTGCATTTATATTTTGATATATAAACATACATATTTTTTACACTTAAGTAATTACTTTAGAAAATATTATAATACCTAAATACCAAAGATACAAACAAGTATGCAAACACGACATGAAATAAAACATTAATAATTTTTATTTTCCAAAATTCAGCACAAATGTTCTTCAATAATAAATGCGCAGCTATAAGTTTTCATTATCAACTCACTTTTCAAAAGGCTTCGCTCCTCTCACCCCCTGTTTTATTTAACTATGTATTATTTAGAATAATGTATTGACACTTGCCAGGAAAAGTCTGCGTACAAATGCACACTAAACATTCTAGAGAGAATAAAAGTACATTATAATGTCAACATTAATCCATTATATTGTCAAGTAATTCCTTAAATATCAGTAACAATTTCAGAAAGATAACGCACATTATTTCAAATTGATAATTATTAAAATTTACACATAAAATTATCAGAAAAAGTTTGCGTACAGTTACTAATTACAAAGAATTTTGAAAATTAATCTTCATTTTTTAACCTCCGTAAGCTTATATGAAATGAAATATCATTTGCACTTATTTTTTACTACTTATTCATTTAACTCTGGTGGTAATACAACAAATGAAAAAAAAAAGTTCCTTTGGTTGACATGATACATTGGTACTTGCAAACAAGTAGACTTAAAAGGGGCTTTAAAGATTGTTCTGGACAAAAAGAAAATATCTAAAGAATGAAGGTAAAACTCTTCTAGCAACTGGCAAGATGGTTGGAAGAACTCATTATTCTATCCAGAGTGATCAATAATTACAAATCATCGAAATCTGTTATTTCAAAGCGTTGGAGGGGCTGTTCCTCTAAGCTGACTTTTCGAGAAAAGAGATACATCGTGAAATCCGTACGTTTAAATCCAAAGATTATGGTCTCAAATAGTAATTGATATTAGAGAAACGCTTAAAAATATCTTTTCATGAAGATACAATACGAAAAACTCTAAAAAAATCTAGCTATCATGGCCATGTAGCTTATAGAAAGTTATATTTCAACTGTCAATAACTAAAAACGTTTAAATTTTGACACTGAGTATGTAAATAAACTTTCTGAGTTTAAGGAAAAAATATAATACACTCTGATGAAAGAAAGTTTTACATCTTAGGCATCAAAGGACGTAAACTGGTGGGGAGAAAATAAGATACGGCTTTTGAGAAGCAAAATCTTGTGTCTACAGTAAAGCACAGTGGAGGTGGCGTAATCATTTGAGGCTGCATGACAGCAAATGAAGTCGGTCGATTAAATCGACTCCACATTAGATCATATGAGATATATAAATATATTAAAGGAAAATTTGAAGCAGAGGGCACAAGATTTGAACCTAACGATGACTTTTGGTGTCTATGAGACAGTGATCCGAAACACACTGCCCACAACGTAAAGCTATAGCTGTTGTTTAGTATCAAAAATCAGTTGCATACTCCTTCATAATTAATTTTGGATCGAGCATTTATGGGACTTACTGTAATGCAAGATTCGGCAACATGACATGCAATCGAAAGATATGCTGAAAAGAGCGATTATGATGGAATAAATTAATATTTGATTTGTGGCTAATTACTTAAGCATTAAGTTTTCAGACATAAAGGTTTTTCAACTAGATATTAAAGCTCAATTGACAGTACATGAAGGCTGTTTTTTTAAAGACTTTTCTCATCTGTACGCAAACTTTTTCTGACTGCTTTTTGTGAAGCTTTTAAATATTATTGCTACTACTTTGAAATAATGTGTTTTATTTTTCTGAAATTGTGTTACGGGTACTTAAAGAATTATTGAAGAAATACGCTTTATTTAAAAATTGAATTAATGTTAATATCATAATGTACTTTTCTTCTGTCTAGAATTTTTACTGTGAGTTTATACGCAGTTTTTTCTGATAAGTGTATGTAGATGTAGCAATGACTTTCACATCCATTATAATAATAAATTGTCACCATTCTTTGTAGTTTTAGATAACGATTATTTTACCTTTTATACTACTTAAAAATGATGGATACGATTCTATGGTTAGTTGTTATGTTTAATATCATACAGAAATAAAATTCGTTTTCTATATAATATTATCGTTACAGATTTTGACTTATGATTTAATGAGTGAAATTGAATATAAAATTATTACAATATTAAAAACAACCCTAGTTAAAATAACAAGCGGATAATGATATATTGTGTGGCATATATATTCAGCATAAATCAAAGAGACACTGGTCATCAGTACTTTCAAAGTAAGTGAAAAAATGTGTAAAATAATCAAATGATTGTGATATTCTTGATAATTTGAAATATCAATATATTATTTAAATAGAATATCAATTTAGACATATAATACACTTATACTTAATTATCATAATGACAATTTCTTACCATATACTTTGCAGAAAAGTATGTAATGATCTATAAGTGTGTTGCAACAAGTGTTATACTGTAATACGAGAATTATAATAAGGAAAGTACTATATTTCTTTTGAACATAATGAAAATATACTTAAATAATATTATATAAGAATACATAATCAGTAAAATAATATTTAGTTTCTATAAGTTATAAAAAATCTGCTTGAAGAATACCTACTGTTGTGGTTTTCCCCCCATCATGAAATTTTGATGAACATAATTTCGATTTTCACCTTAAATCGATTTTGAAAGATTGTTCTTCTAGTAGCAACTATAAACATTTTCTTAACCTGACTGTGAAATGATTTTTCACTTTCCCTGTTTAACTTTATTTTTTCTAATTACTGTATCTTCTTATCAATTTTAATGGTTTTTATGAAGTTTAAATACCTGCTTTAAACAAAACTAAAAGTTCTTGCTAAAGGTATACGAATTTCAAAATAAGAAAAGCTTTTCTTTACAAAAAAATAATAAGATTAACAATATCGTTTGCTTTATCCCAAATTGTAAAAATATTATTCTATTTTAATAGTTACAGATAAAAGAAGAGCTTATTTTTATTGAAGCCCATCATTAATAGCATTTTTAACACCTTTTTTCCGGTTTATCATAAAACTGTCTAACTTTTACGAAATCAAAAATCAATTTAGAAAAAAATATCTTAAAAATCAATTCTAATTAACGCCTGGCATTGTTTTCCCATTTTTTTTAAAAATAAAATATCTGATGCTGGTGTGGTAGTGCTTTTACATTAGGGAACGATCTGCAGTATTCTACACAGCCGCTTTCATTCTTATGCTAATTCAAGATAGCGTGCCGATGTCGTCTGCACAAACGAATGTTTGCACCCACTCGGAACCGTGCCAAGAAAGAGGAACAAAAGAAGATCCAAATAAAAGCTCGCCAATCTAGGCTTCAAAATGCGGATGACAGTTATGCTCCTTATTATGATATCCTTTATCAGAGGAATGAATATCGGAACGAGAGACAGGACTTTTATTAAGAAAACTTCATATTTTCAGACAACTATGCAATCCAATTAAGGGGGAAAAGAATGATTACTAATTTTAATTCCACGATGGGAGAGTATATATCATTAGTTAATTTTCTTTTGTAGCACTTAAATGATTAAATGAGAATTTTCTGGCTTAAAATGATCATGTTAATTATTGTTCCCTCATAATATTGAAGTTCATCCGATTTAATGAGATTAGATGTTTCCATTAGAAAAATTGAAACATGGAACGAATTTTCAATTCTTCTTTGAGCATTCGAAATATTCAGTGTCACAGTTCAAATATTCCCAAAAATTCAATTGAAATGGCAAATTTTCTTGAAAATGAATTATTATTTTGCGAGCACAAGATATTAATCAAATATTTAGAATAAGTTTAAGTGTTGACATGTAGGGAAAGAGTTTAGGTTATATTTGCAGACATTACATATACAGAAAATAATGTTTTTTAGTTGAGGGGGGGAAGGTTGGTATATTTTTTAATAAGCCGGTTTATGAAATGTTTGAAATAAGTTGAATTAGTCAGAAATGACGGACAGTTTGAAACAAGTTTCTGTAATTTTAATCTTTTTCTTCCAAGTTTTGTTTATTTCTAAGAATTCATGTCGTATATGAGTTAGAATGTAAAAATGGGCAACTATCTAATATTAAAACATTGTGATAATTAAACAAAGATAACGTTTGTAGAAAGATTCTTTAAAAATAGAATCAGTAATCAAAAGGACATTTCATAATAATAATTATGGACTATACAATCATGAGATAACAAAAAATAGTAATTCATGAAGACTACTCGATTATCTATAATAATTTAATAATTATACTTCATTAAATAACAACAAAGTCTCTGATTCACGAAAGGGAATAGACTATTGTGTTATGGATGTATCTTTATTTTATAAATTTGAACAAAATATTGATTTTTATTTCAAATGGTGTTCATATCATTATTCACGTGTTGATATATACAATACACATAGAGACATATATTTGTCCATTAATTTATTTCTTATATTTTTATGCAATTCCCGAACTAAAAAAACTCTGTTAATGTCACTTTCGTGAAATAAATGAAAGAAAATATTAAAGTGAAGTGAAGTATAATAATGAATAAATCTAATTATCAAGAAATATGATTTTGGAACAACAAACTTTTATTAAAATATATAAATTATGAATTTAGGATTTTTACATGGCTTAAAAATAATTAAATAATGACATGGCTTATATATATTGACATTATATAACTATTTTTTGTTGATATTTAATACAGATTTAAATCATTGAAGCGTTGCAATAATGCGAATTAAAAATTCCCAAATCAGCGTTCATGATAACATAAACCAAAAAAGAAAAATGAGTACAAAAATTTAGATTTCACAGAAAGTTTTTTTTTTCCGGTGCCTCAGTTGTGCTCCATTTTCATTTGGAAGTGGATTGGAAATGCCAGAGCAGTGTGATATAACAGATTCAAATTCTGATGCGTAATCTGCATTTTTGAATCCAAGAAAACTCAAACAAGTGTAGCAAAGATTGCTGAAACTATATTGTCTTTTAAATGTTGTGGAATTGACTCCAAGGAAATGAGTTTGTTAGATGTTAACTGAGGCAAGTTCGTGCCCGTGTTATGACAGCAAATGATGACCAATATCTACCTTTAACAGCTTGAAAAACATAATCCTATTCAGCTGCACATTGATCTTTATTTTGGTAATAGAACAAAAGGTATCGAATCAAACAATCCAGAATTGAATTCACATAAGTGTTCTCGGTGCAAATAGGCGTATAATGTGCAATTCGGTAAATACAAAACACGTGAAGGTCGTGGGATGTAAAATAAGTTCAGTTTAGTACTATTTAACTACAAGTCCTGAATCAGTTTGGAATGTGAAACTAGAGGTGTTTTGCTATGGTAAAGAAAGAAGCATGAGAAATAACACCATATCTGTTCAACGAAATTCACGTGACAGATAAATTAGGTGGATGCTATGAATTGAAATCAATATAAATGGTCATCTGTACTTGCATATCCTCCAGAAGAACAGTTTAAAAGCCAAAATAAATGATTCACTGAGACTTAATCAGTCTTCTTAATTTACAATCTTGTCATTAGTGATTTCCTTCTTTCTATGTATTATGTCTAAACTTTCAACATCTCGTCTTGGGGATAACATGCTTGAAGTTGACATAATACAGTGCAATGGAGTAGTCAAGATACTCCCCTGACCTTAATCCAATCCACCATGTTTAAGATAGTTTTAAAAGACGGGTTTCTGAAAGACCAAGGACTTTTAAAATCCCGGACTTGGAGATTTCACTCGCGACAAAGTGAAGTTGTATTAATAATTTCATCTCCAAAGTCTTATTAATTTCATCCCTTCTATACAAAACAAGTGTTTTAGCTGTTTGATAT
>JAPDSC010137680.1:28622-43855 GCA_026290005.1 Latrodectus geometricus
ATCATATTTTGCATCT
Organism: Latrodectus geometricus; assembly: GCA_026290005.1. Classification (NCBI taxonomy): domain Eukaryota; kingdom Metazoa; phylum Arthropoda; class Arachnida; order Araneae; family Theridiidae; genus Latrodectus; species Latrodectus geometricus. The sequence goes on from JAPDSC010137680.1 coordinate 28,639, forward strand.
TTAATTAAAGATTTGATTTGTATCACGTTGCTTTTATGGTCAGTTTTCTCTTACAATTTAACACCCCATTTTATGGTTATCAAGTCAATGCACGGTCACTAGTCACGCAATGGTTTGCTTCATATTTTGTTTAGCTTTCTTAATTTCTTAAGTAACGTATGTCAAATCTCAAGGAATTTTTTTTCTATATAAAAGTGTACTTTTTCTAATATAATATTAATATTTTTTATAATAAAAGGAGTGCTATATAGATTTAAAATTACATAGCATGTATTTTAATTTGTGTGTGTGAAAGTAATAAAAACTTTCATTGAAATCTACATAAAACTACGTCCAATAAAATATCAAAATCACTGTTTAAATTATTCAGACATTCACCAGATGAAAAATTATATTTTCAAATGAACTTCTACTCTAAAATGTTCTTAGCATCTCTGGTAAACGTTGCTCGGCGCAGACTTGATTTCTACCTTTGACACAATTTCCATTTTAGATTAAAAATTTCTGAATTCAACTTACATAACATAGCATGTCCAGGACAGATTGGGTCAGCACTAGACAGTTTTTACAATTTTATATTATATAATTGATTTATACTTTAAATCCTCTGTAAATTATACAATTTTCAAGAAATGTATGGTTCTCCTTTCTTGACGACACAAAATTACTAAGCAATATGTGCCTGTTAGAAGGATAATAAAAGAATTCTTTTGATTGAATAATAAAGATTTCTTAACTATGAGAAATTGATTGATTGATTTGTCATTGTACCGGTACATTTTAGCCTTGTGCTTCAGTTTGATGTGGATTTTGAACCAGTAAATTCAACCTTATCCATTATAGAAATCTAATTTTCAAGTTGCTAAAGTGAAGGTTAGAGTGCTATCCAATCTATTGTCATTTTGATAGAAGAAATAAATAGGAATTTTTAAGTCACAGAGTAATTTCAAAGTTTATGCATGTAATATTTAAATAAATGTGTCAATATGAAGGGAGAATTAAAATAAGTTATTTATTAGCTGATAAGTATAAAATCAGTTGGGAACGGATTAGAAATAATAACAAAGAAAAATATTGGAAATAGCCACCCTGAGTTCCCAGTAAAATTTGTAAAAATCTCAAAAAATCAGACAAAAATTATATTTTTGAGATCTATAATTTAAATATATTAAAGAATTTTTAAATAAATATTTGTTCCGTATATGCTGCTATAGAATCCAACTTTTGTTTTTATAAAAAGGACAACATTTTAATGAAATATGAAATTCCTATTTTTACCTACATGAAATGGCTTATAGTATATACATTTATTTCGATTGTGGAATAAAACTATTTGTGAGGGAAATAAATGTGGTCATTCAAAGCAATAAAGTTTTCAGAATTTCGAGGAGCAGCAGAACTTTGTAATTCAGAGATTGCTTTAACATGCAGTACTTAAACTTTAAAGTACAATTACATAAATAGTCCTGTAGTAATTTGCAGGTACCATCGAGTAGCGACAACATATTCGGACAGAAATGCATCAAGTATTGTTTGAATGGGCGGCACTTATCTAATAAATCATGTAAGTTGTCCCGCCTACCACCATTGATTGATTTTTTGTATAATTCCCTTGGTGATCCACTGCTGCCAGATACACAGAGTGAGTAAAATTATTCAAACACAACATTAGAATGAAGTATATTTAATGCAAAGGGCAATGTGAAACACTTTAGTGAAAAAAAAAAATACGTTACATTTTTTTTCTTATTAATAAAGTTCAAAAATACATTCTTTTTTTATTAAAATAGAAGTATTTAATCAATACCAGGATATTGTATAAATGAATTGCAGTTAAATAAATACTAAAACTTCTTTCTTTACATTTTCATTCATTTCAATTTTCGCTTATCTTGTTTTTAGATAAATTATGATGTCTACAATAAAATTTATCAAAATTTTAATTACATATAGCATAATGTTTGTGAAATCAGATATTTTTTGGCAAATGATTTTGTGAAATTTTTGCAAAACGGCAAACACTGTACATAAAATTGTAATGTATCAATTTTAATTAGGGCATATGCTTTATGCAACAATATTCTTTGAAATGAAGCTATGCTATAAGAAATATGCTATGATATAAGAAAACATTTAGCAATAAAGAAAGTATGATGAAAAATACACAGCAATATGGATACTTTATGAAATTTTACTGAACATTCCCTTTAAAAATATCGGTAAATAAAAAGGTTCTTTATATATATTAAAAAATTTTTTTCCTTTTTTAGATAATAACATATGAAACATGTAGGCCAAGTTATCAAAAATCTACAAATATCTTCATTATTACTCGAGGTACCGTGTTAACGACTAGGAGAGTTTGGGAGAAGCAAAGTTCTGAGAAAACCTCTCTCGCTTTTGCGCATGTGATGGCGGTGGTGTTGCCACTATTCTTTACGAATGTATAAGCCAAATAATGGCCTCATACTTACGATTTTCAATCAGCAAAGTACAAAAAAAAACGTATAAATTTTGAAAATTACAAAAGAAAAATAAATAAATAAATAAAATACCCATTTTATTTACCATTTCTGTTTCAAAATGCAACTTCTTGCTTCGTTTTTCAAAAGATGTGATTTATTTCTAAATTAAATTCAACTTTAACTTAATTTCTGTTTGACACCCAATAAAACGAAAAATTGTTTTCGAAATTGAAAAGTTCTGAATATTAGATTCACAAATAAAAAAGTGTCGTCGAAAATCAACTTTTCTACAAATATCTTCAACAGCATATTAAAATAGATACAGCAAAAATATATTTATTTATTTTCATAAGACAATACAATTTTTATTATTATAACTCTGTGACATATTGATTTAATTCAAATTTTGTGATAATGCGGTCAATAGTGATTTAAAATTTGATTTCGAACAGTAAGTTTAATAGTAAGTATATATAAAGTTTGGCATAGGTATTTCTTAAATGTGTAATTTAAAAATTAAATATCTGTAAATTACTTTCATGTATTCTTTTTACGTCCATAATATATTACTTTTATAAAAATAACAAATGAACTATAAGATAGTGAATTTGTGTTAGGAGATGTGTGTTTACATTTTTTTTATAAAAAGTATAAGAAATCCTCAACTTCATAGAATCTAAAGCTAAATTCTTACGACTTCCGATAGTACAGATACATGGAATGTTTTCTCACTTTCTTAAAGATAATAAAATATAACATTGAATTAATTTAAGCGATCTTAAGTTAAATGTGTCAAATGATGAACAAATTTGAAAAAGTCCAGGTTTCAAATTAATTTATTAAAAAGTAAACAAAATAATTTTTATGAGACCTAAATACAGAACAAGTCGATAAAGTAGAATCTCAGTTTATACCAATTAATTAATAAGTTAATTGTAAATACCAAAACACAAGTCAGTTATTTACTTAATAAAATTAAATATTCTGTATCAAGCTAATCAATAGGGTTTAAAAAGTTGATATCGCAAGCAATTCAATTATTGATATAAATACTAAAATGATAAAGATTCTTATAATAAAACTTTTATAATTAAGAGCCTTTTAAAAACTTGTATAAATATTTCTGACGAATTTAATTTTGCTTTTTGCGGCAACTAACTGGAATTAAATTTTGAAATTAACAACCGGAGGTTTTTGTATCTGCGTAATGATACCCATATCATGGTACTCCCTCGATTTTGCAGACATTTTGCTAAATCATGTAATTATTTTCAGAAATAAATTATTTTATTATTTCGACACTACTTGATTGTGATGCTCTAGTCTTTTACTATTAATCATGTGCAATTAGCATGTAATTGGAATATCTCAGTTACCCTAACTTATTTTATCATTGATTTGGTTAATTCCCAGTGAACGGTACGCTCCTTGTACGATACGCATATATACAACGGTACGCATAGATACAATTATAATTAATTGTATATAATATTGTATACAATTATATTTTTTATTTATATAAAATAATATAATTTTATATTATATAATTATATTAATTGTATATTGTATAATTATATTAATTGTATAAAAATAGCGTACCGTACACTGGGATACAGCCATGAAACAGATATATATACCACAACGTGAGTAACTAACCACCCAAAACTGTATTTGTTTTCATAATAATTTAGGTATTCTGCATTATTATGGTAACAAGATATGCATTTTTGGAGGGTGAAAATGCGCTTTAGGTCCCCTCCTTGGCGCGTTTTCAAAAATACCGATGCTATGGCGAAAATTCTACCGCTATTTCAAAGTGAAATTTAATTAGTGACCAATGAAAAGGCTAAAACAAACGAGTAATTATTGAGCATGCACGAGAAAACGCTTCAAATTCGTGAGTGTGTGAAGTAGGGGACCTAAAGCGCAGATTAACCTTTTGGAGTTAATATTGTTTTCTGAGTTTAATATTTTTATCAATTTTGCTTACGAAATACGTAAATACCCAATAAGCCCCAAAACTTCTCTAACTGGTCCTTTAAATAATATATTGAAAACCGAAATAAAAATCGTTACCTATATTTATTCGAAATAATCACCGCTAGGTTCAACACAGCTTCATACACAGTAGCAATTAAATTCTTCTAGAAGGCCATTTTTGAAATGTCGGTTGCAGTCACGTAAATTCTCGGAACCCTTTGGATGCAATTTCAAGTTAAGGAATTGGCAATACGAAATAGAGTAATACGAGAAAAAATCTGGTAGATTAATATGACAACAAAGTATAAAAAGTCTGAAACTTCCAGAATCTGCTGTGAGAACTTTGCAGGCACCTTTTTTTAAATATATTAACAATATAACATGCATTGTACTTTGGCTGGAATCTATCATATCCTCGAATAATCTATGAAAATATACAATAGTCATTTTTTAAATTTTCAATTACTCTCAGTCATCGTTTTTTAGACACTTTCGCTCATTTTTTAATTGTTTGTTTATCAATCAAAAACAGATATGCGACTTAGGGTTTCGCCTCCATAAACTGGTAACATTTATAGTACTTTATCATTTATTTATTTATTATATTTTTAATTGAAACAGATTTTGATATTCAGACATCTTGTTCAATATTCTCTTTCTTCGACAATATCAAATAAAACTGTTGCCACAAAATAGATGCATGTAATATTATTTTAATTTTATCAATTTGAAATTTTAACGCATTCGATCACAGTCTCATTTTAATTTTCACATTATTTACGATAATGCAGTATTATCTCTTCGTCCTTTAAGAAATCCATAAAATTTGGGACAGACATTAATTAAGAAATACATTAAAAACACATAAATTAATTAAGAAATTAAAAAAAAAAATTATTTTAGTAAAAATAACCTAAGAAGCTGATTTTAGGCCAATAGAAGTTTATATTATGTACAAATAAGTTAGATTTATGATTACATCACTAATCAAAATATCTAATTGACTATACAGTTAAATTTTAAAGCAATACGTATGAATGAAAATTAAGAATTGACTATTATTTTTTTATTTCAAAACATGAGAATTTATTAACAAATTTTTTTTTAAATATTGTTGAGAAAAAAACTTATAAGTCAAAATATATACCACCTCATATTTGTGACATTTACACTTATTGCAGTATACAAAAATAACAATTCCTTTTCGATACTGCATCTTAATTTTAATAAAAATCACTAAGGTCCCACATCTGAGAACAAAATAAACAGAATTCTATTTCATATAAAAAACATTTTTCCAGTTTAAAGTTAGCCTGATATAAATATGTAACTTACACAAGACATTATCCTAATTGGAAATTTTTCTTTCTTAAACTCTTGAAAATTTGAAAAAACATAGACCAACATAACTCTTTTAACAAAATTATATTTTGGAGCTATAATTAAGTCATCATATGATACAATGAAAGGATATTTTGTGAATTATCTTATCTTTGGCCATCTAAAGATAGATATTTTTTAAAATTATCTCGCATAAATACTGCATTATTCAATAACTGCCCAGTAGCCAAATGGATATTTTTCTACCTTAGATGAGTATAGTTGGCATTGAAGGCAACAAAAGGTCACGCATATCAAATTGCATGTAAGTCAAGATTAGCAGCCACCTGTCTGACTGACAAACAAAGCGAGGTTCTACGACGTCTGCGTAAATTTCCACACTGGTCATCGCGTGACTCGCTGTCAAAATGATGCTGACATCGAAAGGATATTGTCTTGCTGCATTGGCGCCTGGTGTCATTTTTGGCGCAAATACCTACTTCGGCAATGCAACTTCTCAATTACATACAATCAACTTTACACATAGTAAACTAGCTTTGCGAGGAAAATGTAATATTCAATATCGCCAGAGTGTAATAGAATTACATCGGTAAAAAATTAACTAAATGCGACTTAGATATTCGCAAAAGAGCAATGAATTCAATGAATACAATAAATATTTGCACATGAAAAGAATAAACAGCTATCTTAAACAGTTGATTTAAAAGAGATATACATATATTTTCTAACATTGTGTGATATGTAAAGTTATGAAAAATGGATGAAGTTATGAATTGGATTGTTTTATGATAATATGAATATTTCATTTTTCAAGATTAACATTATTTAAGTTCGAGTTGTTTTTAAGATAGGAAAGAATGATATATGGTGGGAGAAAATATTGGTCAGATATGCAAATCTGTAATTCTTATGTAACTAAAAGCTGTATTTTTTTATTAGTAATTGAAATTTAACGTAAAATAAATTTTTAAAAAAAGAAAGAAAATATAGCATTGTCGTGAATATAGCAGTGTTTATTGGTAACATGTAGAATTAAATCTCTGCTTATAATTTTGTATTTAGATTCGAAATTTTTTTACGAATGAAGAATGTATTGAAATATTTTAGTGAAAATTTTTTCATTATATGTAACAACAGTATTAAAAATATTAATTGGCGATAATTATTATAATTATGACATTATTCAGAAGAAATCTAACGTAATATGGACAATAATGTATTAAATAATTTGTAAGTAACTGAATATTAAATAAATTAAACTTATGATTAAGTTAATTTCCTAAAGAAAGTGAATGGTGTCAAATGAAATATTGAAATTTCTTAATAAGGATTAACTATTTCCAGAATCATTATCGGTAATGAATATTAATTGTTTTTTTTTTTCATTTCTATACAAAATAAAGTGAAGGTTTTGGCGAGTAATCCAACAACAATTGGAAAGAAGTAATGAAATAAACAACTTACACTGCATTTTAAAAATTAAAAGAATAATTAAAAGCATAAATCTGTTGGGACAAAGCAAAATCTATACCTATATCTAGTATAAAGAGCAAATATTTCCCAAAAATACAACCATTTGTAAATTTTGGGAGAACTAACTTCATTAATGTAATATATTTCCTTTTTTTAATACAATTGAATAAAATTAATAAAAGATCTAATCTATTATCCTGATCCCCAATGTTCCATTTTTGTTTGTTTTTAATTATATAAATTAGTTGATGCTTATTTTTTATGAAACATTGAATACATAATACTTTAAAAGAATGCTTGCAAAATTATGTTTTAAAAAAATGTAAAGCATTTAATTTAATAAAATCTCGTTTAAATATTCATTGAAAAGTGTAAACATTTTAGCATTTCCTAAATTTGATAAATTTAACTCATGAAGTTCAGTGAGATACAGTTAAATATTATGAATGGATGGTTGATATCTGATAATAGGTTAGTGTTTTAAAATATTCATCTCATTTTGTCTTCTTGAGAGACTTTTCATAGAAACTCACCCTTATACATGTCGCAAAGGAGGAGACTCGGAAAACTACCAAACATCTATATCAACAGGCATAAGTGAAGAATTAGTTCTCCTACTGTATTTAATCTCCGAAGAAACAGTCTTCTGAATTTTCGCATTGCCATTATTAGCTACCTTTTCTAAAACACTACCGTCAACAATGTAGTCTGTTGACATGAAAAAAAAAATTCAATCATTTGTCAAGAAATCTTCCTAATACCATGTTTTCGCTTGTGATAAACATCAAGATTCTATTAGGGAGATAATTTCTCTAGACATTAGATATATGAAGCATTACATAAATACATCGATACTTAATATCATGCAAACGAACAAATCTGTGTCTCATTAACGTTTATTACCAGACATCTCCTACTCCTGCCTGAAGTATAAATATCTTACACCAATATCGACTTATATGGAAAACGGCTTATTTGAAATATTTAATTTCAGATGTACTTAGAATGTAGTTTCTTTTGTATTGTAATATCCACTCGTAAGTGCATTTAAATGAATATAAAACAGTAATTTTATTCACCTACATAAAACATATTATGACCAGTGGCTAATAATTTTCAAAGTGAGTTCATATAAGAGTTTAATAATTGAAGTTTCAAAATATAAAAATTTACTCATTTATTTCAAAATGAAATTTAACTTGCCAGTTTTGTCAATTTTGTCCAATTATCATTTTTTCTTCTTCTTCTCCATTTGATTTTTTCTTGTTTATAAGTAATTGCTGTTTTAAGCGCCTTCAATAACACATTACATTACTCTTTTTATTCTCATAAGCTTCTATAACAGCCGAACGTAGGTATTTAAAGTTATTTCTGGGGGAATGATGACTGTTTTAAAGCATTCTGAGGGAAAGAGATAATAGTTAATCAATTTTCCACAAATGTTGTAATTAACTATTTTTAATACAAATAATAAAATTAAACTATGGTATTGAATTAAGTCTGAAAATAAATAAATATGCAACTATATATGTTCGTTGCAATACAAATTTTCTCCAGCAGTTTTCAGTAAACAGTTCTAAAATATGCTTTTATGAAACCATTATTCAAATAATCAATATATATGAAAGATATGTTGGTGAAAAATGTGCCATGATTCTTTTTGAAAAGACTGGGGCTTACATGCCTCAGCTCTTGATGAGTAAATTCATTTTCCTTATTTCATGAAAAGTAGATTTAAAAATTAAATTCTGTCCTAGCTACGAACCTTAGTCTTGTAATTTCATTGGTTATTTTAAAGATTCTGGAAATAATAGAGTGTAGTTTCCTTCACATTAAACTACACTCAGAGTCACGAAAGCCCACATGGGGGCTGAAACAGGGGGGCTACACTGCTCATATCTGTTTTCATAGCCAAGAGCCTTAGGGTGCGAAACACATGTCCCAATTAGGTGATCAGCCTAAAGCAAAATCCCCAATGTTTTGTTCCCAAGCATGCTTGGCACTCAATTTTATAGACCCAATGAATGGATAAAAGGCTGAGTTTACTGCCTCAGGCCCAGGATTTAATCTTGGAATTGTGCATTGGGAGGGTGAAGTGCTACACCTATGCCACTGGCTTCTTGTCATACACACATTTTACTCAGTTTCTTGAAATGAGCATTTATCTCTTTTCATTTAACGGTTTTTTTAAACCGCGAAATCGGTAGTTTAAAAGAAGTTGTTAAGTATTTGAATATTTACTGCGGACAACTTTCTGGAAAAACTTTCTTTAAAAATATCGCCATATTCTTGTGCTGCAAAGGAGGAGACCCAAAAATCTCTCAGGCATTCATTTCTTGAGCTGTGCCAGCAGAGATCATAAATGCAACATCCATTTCTTGTTATTTAATAGTGGCTAGAAATTTAAACAGTACCTTCTATTTTGAAAAACGAGGTGGTGCCACTGGTGGACGTGTGGTACACACAATTTGTTCTCTTTTGACATAGCGTAGAAGACAAACTTACACTCGAAGGCTGTTATCAGGCATTTGAGAATCTGGGAGGACTTATCGTCGATAGTGGAACACATTCACGTGTTGAAAGGAAGAAAATCGGGAAAACTCTCAATCACCCACCTAAACTGATATACAGTGTAGAAAATAGGAATGAATATTCCCCTTATTTTGCTTAACAGTAGCTGTAATCGAACCCCAAACTTTTCATTATAAAGAGCACTGCTTCACCACTAAATTTTGAGCTATTGAAACTGGGCAAATCAATTTTAAGCAATAAAATACCTCATAGTGTCTGAAGAGGATGCAGACAACTGAAAGATAAATTTCAAACACAGAAACTTGAAGATCCTTCATATTACTGCGAAAAAAGCTGCTTTTTCTCCTCTCACTTTCTTTGCAATCAATCATTTTTATCGTGAAGAAAGCGTGTAAAAGTGTTTTAAAATATTCACTTTTTTCTATATTTTTCTTATTGAAGCAGAAACTTCAAAACTACACACCCTTTAATTTACTTTCAAGGAATTTTTCTGAAAGTTCTTTTCCAAGTTCAACAGTTTTCCATCTCGTGATCTGTCAAAAGTCTTTGTAAAATTATGCATTTTTCAATTTTTTCTGAGTGCAATATTACTTAAAAAATTTGCTGGTAATATTTTAAATTTTTTAAGTATTTATTTATAAAATTAAAAATAAAATAAATTTATTCTTATTTTATAATATAATAATCTAAAAAAATACTTATAATCATGGATAACTTATAGAAAAAATGTATTTATCTTGAAATTAAACATCTTAAGATTAAATTTCTGTTTTTTTTTTTTTTTTTTTTTTTTTTTTTTTTTTTTTTTTTTTTTCTATTCCATACAATGAATTTACCTTTTAATCTTATTATATTTATAATCTTTTATTTTCTTGCGTTAAATGAATTTTGATATTAGTTTTCAACTTAGTGGTAAAGCAATTTATAAAAAAAAATTTACATCTTGGTTTAAACAACCAATTTTTTGTGGATTATTGGCTATTGCAATGCGTTTCCGGTTGCTTTCTGCCGATTGAAATCAATAAACACTATCAACCGTCTCATAATTTTAAATTATTTTGAAGTGACGAAGTCAGCATCTGAGTTGGCACTCTCTTGTCTATGAAGAGCCTTACTAGCTATGGGATATTGGATTCAAGAGAATTTTGAGTGTGAATAGTCCCATTAGCACAGCGTCGGATTTCTACTGATTCAGGTATAGTACTAACTACAATCCGGAAACCAGAACGACACCCGGGTTACTTTGCCATTGGCTGTGATTAACTCTCTTAAAGTAAATGTTTGAAATCAATACTATTTTTTTTTCTCTTGTCCAAAAAAATCCTTCAATTACTAACGTGAAATTTATGTCGCTTCATAAGCTTGCGCATAAATATAGAATACAGAAGAAATAGAGAATAAATTCTTCTTCCTAAAAATACGCCTCTATTTGAGAGAATTTACAGTTTACGATGAGAGCTGAAGTGTCATAAATCAAAAGAATATGTGGAAGCGTACTTCTTCAGTGTTTCTTTAACACTCGACACTGAAGTTTGGGCGTGTGTGAGAGGACTAATTACGAATGGCGAGCATGACAGGGTTTAAAAAATCACAATCGAAAGCAGACATTAATAATTAAACCAAGCCATTCATTTTATATTCGTGATATTTTCACACCGCGCCTATTGACCTACAGAGAGCTTCCCGATGAGACACCCCCTCCTCCCTTTCCCGTTTTTTTATTCCTAAAAAGGTTCCTATTTTTGGGATCCACCAACTGTTAACACCATAACCACGCCCTGAGTAGGCGAAATGTCAACGGAACTGTAGCTCTTTGTGCGGCTAGTAGGATATGTCAAACAAAAACTATGTTTTCATGTGCGTCAACAAAAGTCCATGGTATAACTTGTCGAAAACACATAACGATCACGTATTTATGGCCTGGCACGTCTCACTCTGCCTGTTATGTGACTTTACTATGTCCATGACCTACATCAACAAACTATAATGCAAATCTAATTTTGCTTCACCTGTAGAGAAAGTCCTTTGCTTGCAATTGCTTACAAATGTTGAAGGTGAAAGTAATCACTCCATGGATGTCGCATCCCGGAATTGTTATGTTTCCATGTGACCAATTCGTTTGTTAGTTTGTTATCTTATAATTAAATTCAGGAAATAATGGTAATCCCTGAACTAGAAACTGGAAAATAACGGAAACTATGAACTAGGTACATCATTTATTACATGTTTTCACAATTTTTAAACTTAAGATAAAAAAAAATTAATTTATAATTACTTTAAAAGAAATCAATCCATCATACTTCTTCGGATGAAACAAAAATTTTTATAAACAATAGAATCGACGAAATTAATCTTTAAGCAAGTGATAATCTCACAACTCAATATATTCCAATTTTAAACTAATTTTAGGGTAATATATTAAATTTTGCCAAATTGATATACTAAATCAAAATTTCATGTGTTTTAGTTTTATATTTTATTGAAAAATTTATGATGCGAAAATATTTAATGTTTGATAATTTCTTCATTTTTCGTTTGTATTAAAAAATGATATACCCAATTTATTGTACAGTTATAATTATATTCTTTATTACAAATTTTTATTGAAAATTTAGTTTAAGATACATTACATTTTATAATATTAAAATTTTAACATTAGAAAAGTCAGTCTTTGTTCTTGGATTATAATAGTTTTAGAAAGAAACAGTCATTTCACATTTTGAGAACTTATTTTATGTATACCTGATTAGAACGCATCGTCTCAGAAAAATATCTCAGTTAGTGAACATCGATCTCTGTTTAAATTCAGTTCAGAAAAAATTAAAAGAAAAAGAAATTCAATTGTAATCATTTATGTAGTGTAAATTTCTTGAAATAAATAAACGTTAATATTTAATTAAAGTCTATATTTATTATAAACTTCAACAAATTAATATATTTTTAATAAATAGCAAAACATGAAATTTTAGTTAAATTTCAAATTTTGTCTTTGGCCTCTGTGTTATTTGTGGTAGGACAGTTTTTTTTTTTTTTTTTTTTTTTTTTTTTGGAAAAAAAGGTTCCAGGTTCAATCTGCCCTCTGCATGGTCGATGTGAGTGTTTGGGAATGCACCCATTATTTGTTTTACATTACCATTGGTTTTAGAAAACTCTCGAACTCAAACATCGATTTTTTTGGCTAACTTAACAAGAAAGTACAAGTTTATGTTTATTTTAATGCCATATTAAGTGTAGCATATTGAGACGCTGCATTGTTTAGTTACACAGAATTTAAGCGCTTATTATGATATTAAGTCTTATCTTGCTTCATTGAACAGAAGCTTACTTTTTATCGAACATTCAATGAACAAGCATGTAGGGTTTTTTTTACCTATCTAAAACAAGCCGGAACCAAAGGATTTTCGAATTTTTCAATATGATAAACATAAAACATTTGAAAATTCTTTTATATGTAAATATAATTTTCTATGCGTACTTCGTGTAAATAAGTTACCCAGAAATGAGCTAACAAATAATTGTTTTTAAGGAAAAATACTAGTAAACGTTAAAGAATAATATCATAGACACTGAAAAGCTGCTATAAGACATATTTTTCAGCATTATTCTTTTCAGGAGGAAAGTGGTCACTTGAATATATTGTAAAAGTGGGGAAACCAAAAATATAATTCGTCGCGAGTTCTTCTTTTCATTAAAGAAGCATAATCCATATTTTGGCATTGTCAAATGTTATATTGAAATAGTATACATAGCTAATCATTTGTCTAAAAATATTTTCTTAACAAATTGTCTTTTCAAAACTACAAATACCGAAATTTTTTAATAATGACTAACATATATATTTTAAGGAATTTTTAACAGAGATTGATATATATGAGAAAAATAGCTCATATAGATCAATCTCTGTTTTTTTGTTTCCTACTTCATAATTTAATTTAAATATGAATCTCCTTCAAACTACATATTGCTTTTGAAACTAAGAATATTAAGGACATTGTTAAAAGTTACTAACGAAGACTTATTAATAGTTTTTAAATGTTTATAATAAATGAATTTGTTTCATTTTCGTTTATTTATAAATTTTAGAAGAATGCTCAATTATTTACGAACACTTATTGCATTGTAAGAATATGAATTATACGATTAAATATGAATTTGAAAAGACAAAATTTAAGGAACTGGTGTAACTGAGTTTAGAATTATTTTCATGTAACATTGTTCTTTTATGTTATCAAATTATTTCAAATTAACAATTTCAAGTATAATAAACACTTTTTAATTACAAAATTTTTTCTTACAATATAGCATGTAACTTCCATCACAAATTCTTTAACGTAATATTTATTGAAAACAAAGTTGTCAAATGATGTATTGTGATTGTTAGCTACATTAGTTACATTATTAGGGATGTATTAGTTATTTTAATATTACCAGTTAATGAAGAGTATTTATGACTTATATTGTACTCTTAGCTCAATAGCAATATAAAATTTTATGTCATATTTATTTCTTAATTTTTAGTTAAAATGATTGAACATAAATTAAAGAAACCATATTTTTAATTATTCTTTTTTTATACATTCTACCTTTATATGATTAGTACTTGGCTCAAGGGTAATTTTTAAGGAAAGTTCAATCTGATTCTATCAATAATAAGTCAGATAATTATGATTTCTGAATTTAGAGAATTTTCCACTATCTACTGTAAATAATGATGATATAATGTAAAATTATTGTCTGCTCTGTTGTGTGTCGATTAGCACTGATTTTTAAATTTCAAGATTTCTAACTTTTTGTATTCTTTTTATTGCAACCTTGGTAAGCTTTTTCTAAGAAAGATGCTTCGGCGAATAGTTCAGTGAGGCATAACACAATCTAGCAATGATATACGTGAGCCAAATATACAACCCTATGTCATATTGAATTGCTTAGTTGAATAGGTTTTAGTAGTCATAAAAATATTGCGGAAAATAATTTCTTTAGTATTAATGTGTAATTTTTTAACATATCGATAATCCTAAGTTCAGAGTGACAACTGTGGGAAGAAATGTCGATAAGTCCAAATCATACATGGCTGATAACAATGGTACATTTTTCCTTCCTTTGTTTGGCTGTTATGTATGGATGGATCAGTTGTTTTATTTTATAATTCTTTTCTACATTAAACAAAATGCATTTAAGTGCAAAATAAAAGTGGGTCAAATTCTATATTTTCGGGAACATCAGTACTGAAAATCCTTGAAGCTCCAAATTCAGTGAATCCGGTAAACATTTGAGATTTTGAATGTATCTTATTTTCTTTTGTTTAATATACAAACTATTTCATAGATTAAAACGTTTAAAAAAGTTATCCCCAATCAATGAATTAACTTATATACATACATATATATATATATATATATATATATATATATATATATATATATATA
>JAPDSC010137680.1:43865-59117 GCA_026290005.1 Latrodectus geometricus
ATATATATATATATATATATATATATATATATATATATATATATATAAAATTTTGCAGGACATTTAATTTTGCATTCTTGTACCTTTCCCTTATGCTAGATGGAAGTTATCAAGTATTTACTTTTGTCTATCTGTAAGCCTGTCTAAAATAACTTCAATAGAACAACGTGTGCTTGTATTCCTTTCGATTTTAATCAGAGTTTCCTTTCTGCTTTTAATTTCTTTTTTGAAACAGTTTTATCATGATCTTTGTGAAACATTGATAGTAGTTAATAATTGCATATATAAAAGAGGTGGGGAGCAATTGGTATCATCTGGTACAACAAACCATCTGCCACCCAACCTGTCTAGTGGTTAGCAGCGTACCTGACTACAGATGGGTGGGACCTGGGTTCGAATCCTGGCTTGGGCATGGAGATACTTTCGCTCACTCTCTTTCTTGTCTTTGTCCTTTCTTTGTGTGTGAATGGTTGCCTACCCTATAAATGGGTACCTATGGCATGTGTGTACTGAGGAAGTCGGACTCTACACCAAATATGGTTCAGTTGGAAAAGTGGAGCAGTACACCCCATATTGCCAGCCTGACTGGCAAACAACAACAACAAACCATCTTCATCATCCTTAATACACGGTCTCATTTGAAGTCGATAGGTTTACTACTAATTCCACTAATATTTCCAGAAATAATAATAATATAATAATAGATAATATTACCAGAAAATTCAGCAACAACAATGAGAAAAAATAAGTAATCTAATTTTGTTACTTGACTTAAGCAATAATTGTTGTGAAGTCGAAATTTTAGCTATAAACAGAATAAAAATTCTTTGTCCTCCAAAGAATAATCATTTGCATAGTTGGATAAAAATAAAGTGCATGCCAAATTTCAAAGAGGATAAATTATTTTTCAATAGTACTTTGCAATTTAGTGCATAGGAGTTGGATTTAGTTAATGTTATCTTCCTAATTTTCACAGTTAATGAACAGTAATGAATCTTTATAAAATTACTAAATTATTGGTAATTTTTAACTGAGTTTATAAGACATACTGTCGGTTGCAGTATCATCAATTTTAAATAAATCCATACTCCTATTCTGTCAATGAATCATTTACATCAAAAAATGTATTCAAAAAAATTATGAATACATATTCATAATTTTTTTTATTGATTCTAAAAGCAAAATATCTTTGACTAAGATTGACAAAAAATATTTTGTACAATTATTTCTAATGTGACTCTTTTACCTTAATATATGCCAAACTTTTTATTACGTTCACTTAATTTCGAAATAGTAGTTTTTAATTGAAATCTTTGCTAGAATTAGACTTTATTTCTCATTTTTCTTCCTCCTACAAGATTGACATACGGCAGACTACGGCAGACTCCAGTTTTTTTTAATTACGAAATAATAATTGGAATAATTAAAAGAATGCATAAAATAATAAGCACTTTTGCTTCTTGAAATTAGACTTGAAAAAGAGAAATAAAGATTAGTTTTCATAAATTTATTTGGCCTCGAAAATCTGGTATCGTTCAGATGGTTGTTATTATTTTCATTATCATTGAATGTATTGGAATAATATATATATATATATATATATATATATATATATATATAGTTTCTACAGTACATACAATGATAATGAAAATAAAATTAAGCAGTGTTTTATATATTTTCTAATTATTCGTTATTTTTGAAAAATGTATCTCCAAATGCAATTTATTTACAAAATTAAAAATATTTAAAATGTTATATAAATGAAAATAATTCATTTCAATTTAATATTTGTGATTGTTGTCCCTTATAATTACCCAAAATTGTTTACCTTAAATTTTTTGAATCATTGGTATCATTTCCTTTGAAATTATGAAAATTTATGTAGAGGTTGAGGAAAATTTAATCTAATTTTTGAAGTGAACAATTGAAGAAATTACCTCAGATGATTGGGACACAGAAGAGAATACATTGCTTTATAATTGCCAAAAAGTATAAACTATTTCCACGTTGTTGAAAATCTACCTAAATCTCATACTAAAATATAAAACTGAAAAAGAAAAAGTTATGAAATTAAAAAATATTTCAATTAATTAGGAAAAAATGCATAAAAGGAAGGTTTTAAAATTGTTTTCACAGCAGTAAATTATTATATAAATTTACATATTTAACATTTTAATTATAATCCTGGAAAAAAGTAATTTTCAGAGAAGTTTAGACTTTGATTGTATAGTATTAAATTTTTAAGAATAAAATTGTAGTAATTATTAGACTAACTATTCAAATTTTGTAATTAATAGACAGTAGATAATTTTGCTTATTTGTAATGAATAATTGTGCTTCTAATCTTTCTGTTTCTAACAAAATATCTAACATTCTAACCTTTAATCACTTGTCTGAAAAGTAGATGATATCCTCATTAATTATAAAAATAAGTCGTCTAGTCATTTGAAAGACTTCGGTACTTGATATTCCAATATATGAAAATAGCAACGTTTCATTAAAAAAGTAAATATAGCTTTATACAATTAAAATGATATTTTGGAAGTGCTGACTTATTATTTCTGTTTTCCGAAAACAAAATTCATTTTCCTTCTATATTAACTGCTAAAGGTGTGGCCACTTTTCAGATTACCAACTATTGAGAATATGCTTTATACTTACTTACTCCACTTCATTATATGTACGATAAGTTTTGCTGGAGTTAGAATATTATTCAATGAATTCACATACATTATTAAGAAACTGCTCTGACATTCAGGATTTAAATTGAATTCCGAATAAAATATATTAATTGATAACAAACTAACTTATCTTTGTTTATAATAAAAATGTGCTATATATGATTAAATACTTTAATTTTATGCATAATAAATAATATATTATTGATTTAAAATTAAAGTAATAAATCATATATAACACAATTTGTATTATTAAGAAATTAAATCAAATTATTTATATGAAATAATTTCATCATATATTAAATTGGCAGATACTCTCCGGATAATCGTTCAGATTATTAGATACTTTTAGAATTGCTTAGTATAAAATAAAATATCTATTTATTTATTAGCTTATTGATTATAAAATAGATTTTATGTTTTATATGCATATTAAGATTTTCTCCATCGCTTTAATTCATCTAAATCAGAAGCTTGTCTAATGTGTGATAAACTCAATGATAATGATAATATCTTATTCTATTATAATAAATATTCTTATAATAAAGGAACTTAATAGACTTAGGTTTGCAGATTTTTTGCAAATTATGTTTTTCAGAGAGCATTTACAACTGACTGTAAAACTTCAAATGTAAAATAAAAATTGAATTTTTCTTTTTTCAATGGATATTTTTTTTAAATACAATTTAAGCTTTTCAAAATAGATATCATAGTTTTGAAAAATTGAGATAATAGCATATTCGCAGCTAGGTGTCTCTAAAAACAACAACCAATTATATATATATATATTAAACATCTTGTGCTTATCGAAATCTTTGAATATTATGATGCTAAATGCTTCTAGCTAAAATCAATACATAAAATGCAAACAAAGTTAAAAAAAAAAAAACATTTGTCAAAAATTAATTTTAATAATATGGTATTTTTCGCGAGTTCATCAATGAAGCATATTTAAAGAGTACCAAAATCTGGAACTCGAGCAGTAGTCTTCATAGAGTGCTATTGTCCTGCATGCTTAATAATAAGTTTTGGCATTGTGAGTTACAAAAATATTTAATTAAATTATGTAGCTCTATCAAAATAGCATGTTTCTTAAATATGGGAATTTGTTATATTTAGTTTCTTTCATGTATTATTTATAAAACTTAGCATAAAACCTCAATCTCTGTCATATAAAATACATGAAAAATGATATCATGTAATCAGTGAATCCATTACGATTTAAAGTAGTTAAAAAAAAAAAAAAACCCAAAAAAGTTAACTTTCTAAGCTAGAATTATATATCATTCAGTTTAATTTCTGCATTATGTTTTGAATTTAAATAATGATATTTCAAAATAACTAATTATGTAATTTGCTTATAATAGTATTAAAAAAATATTACATAATATTTTACGATTTTTCAGCTAAATAGTTATAATTCCTTACCAAATTTTATCGAATTTTAATTAAATTTTATATTTTTAAGCGACAATTTCTTTTAGTTTGAAAAGTATAAAATGTGATTATAAATATTTAACGCTAGTTAAAGTGTATTTACTACTAAATAATGAAATAAATGAATTTTTTATAGTAATTATTACGTGTTTTGATGTATTTACCAATTCATTTTTTAAATTCCTATCCAATTCTTTAATTGCCCATTTGATGCATAAGGAGGAGTCTGAATAAATGTGTATATAATTAATTCCAAAATAAAGGTACTGATATTTATAATTTGATTATATGTTGTAAAACAATCAAATTAAGTTTTTTGTTCTTACATAATCCAAATTATTTTGCACATTGTAAAATATTAATGTTGATATCAACCACACACAAATTAATGCTCTTTATTCTAATTAAACCTCTCTTTACCTCAGATTGTAGGCACCATTTTTATGTTATCCTGAATGTTAAAACACTTTGGGTCTTTATTCTCAGTATATACTGCAGTGCTAACCAAGTGAAATACATTTTCCTCATAAGTTATCTACCAAGCATATTTATTAAAGGTTATACAATAGTGAACATTGGTAAAATTTCAATATCTTTTCGGAATATATATTTCTTATATTTTTCATAATATATAAAACGAATATCTAAAAAAATTAGCAAAATCTGAAAATATTTATTGAATCTAAATGCCATTCATCTTTTCATTCTTAGGTAATATAGCCAAAAAACTGCGTTCTTAATTATGTTTTTCCCGAAAATTAATTCTCTAATTTTGTTTCACTTATGAATTGAATTTGGTGAATAAATATGTTGCTTTTTTATTACATCTTACCTTTTTAGTTTTACAAATAGAATTGCAGGTAAAATATTTTAAAAAATCTTAAAATTTGAGTTCAGTTTCAGGCAACAAAAATTTAAGAATTCAGCAGCAGTGGAATATTCGGTATAAATTTGAATGTGTGTGTGTGTAAAATTTAAATATCCGCTTACATAAGTCCGATCAAAATAAAACCAGTAAATAATTATATTATATCTTTAAGGATTGAATTTTAAATTCTTAAATCAAAAGAGAGCAATTAGCGAGAACTAAGACTGGAAAATGATTTTCAAAATAATCTGCGAAAAAGACGCTGATAATTAAATGGTCGGCGGTTTGGCCTTCAATTAGGTTTGGTTGTTCGATCTGAACAACCAAACCTAATTGTTATTCATAGGCGCAATCAGAACAAAAATGTTACCTTTTATTTGAGTCCCAAGCCCAAACCATGAACTCAACTAATTTTAGATATCAATTACCCATTGCTAAGGAAAAGATGCATAATTGTTGAGAAGGAGAAATTTTTTTAACGTCGGCTATGAGAATAGTAACAAAATATTGGAAGTTCTAAAAGAAATCTTTTAGATTCTGATTGCTTAAATGGTCGGAATGTATATTGTTTTCCAATTATATCTTTGGTAAATGAATACCAAAAATGGCTCGGAATGTTTCTGAATAATTAAGCTCTGAAGAAAATGCAAATACAAGAGAAATAACTCACGAAATCTTCTAGAATACTATTTAGAGAAGAAAGTATACAAATTCGAACGCCACGTTTGTTCGTTTTTCAAGGTTACGAGCCGGAGAGAGCGCGGAATCAGGAAGAAAAATGGTGCGACACGCGACTGACTCGTACACTTTATGCAGAAACAGAAAGTAGTGCAATTTGTTTATGCATTTTGTAGAAGAAAAGTAAAACAGTCGTTAAGGCCCTGCCTCAGCAGGCAATGAACCAGACGATTAACTTTCGTTTGGAACATGCTAGGTAAATTCGTTAACTCTACGGGATCGTTAAAATCAATGTCCTCTTCGTCGGGAATTGAAGGAAAGGCTTTTTATTAAGTTTCAACACGATTTCTATAGCTATTATTCTGTTTCCGATATAATGTTTTGTATAAATAGAAGTAAAATAGAACAATTTGTAACGAGCTTAAGTGAAACGGTATTAATAGCTATTTTGTGGTCAAAGAGAGTAAATAGTTTCTGAAACGTTATTTTTTACTAGATATTTATTAAATTTAAATATGCTTCTACAAGTAAATGCATTTTATAATTAGAAATTTTTTTATTTCAAAATGCATGTATTTGTAATTAGTAGAATATGTAAACTTTTATGTATGTGAAAATTCCTTCGGTATGTTGTACAAAAAGTGTCGAAAGTAGAGAAAAGAAAAAGATGTTCCATGTAGAATTGTTTTCAAAAAAACATAAAAAAGTTTTAGAATGCAAAAAATATATATATATCCAATAGATAATAATTAAAATTATAAATGACTCTAGTTTCAGAGAAACATGGTGTAATTTTAAACTTTAAGAAAAAGTCCAGATAAGAAAATAAAATTCAACGAATGAATTTATAAAGCTTATTGAACATATAATTTTTTCAAAGAGGACCGCGGTAGCTAAATGCACCGTGTTCGTGATTGGAATTTTATGAGTTTGAAATCTGCGTGAACCAAAGACTTCTTTGCTCACTGATAACGACAGAGGAATGTAAAACAGTGTCATAGTCGCATTATACTCCACGAAGAATAACATCTCAAGTAGTGACTGAGTGTTTGAGTGTTTTCTTAGAGTGTTTTCTGCTACATCTTGTCTTTTAAGTTATGAGAAACCACATTCAAAGAAACTTAATGCTGGTATACCCACTGGATATATACCCATACCCTAAATAAGTAACGTTTAACCAACAGTATCCAAAATCATTTTTAAACATCAAAAGGATTAAAAATAACAGAAATGACCAAGCATTATCACAAACAGCATTTATCAAATTGCTTAACACTATATTTAGGGACATTTCTTATATATCCATCAATATGAACACGCAACAATTTGACGCATGAACATTACTTTAATATTCTGCATTCATTCCGGGCATCTTTTACGCAACACACCAACTCAGATTTTGCCTTCTGATAGCATAACACATTTCGCGTTTCGTTCTCTCCTCTCTTGCATATTGGGCTTATTTCAGTTAAGATAACGGCACAAACATCGTATTCATATTTATTACTACTGTAATGTTTGCAGATAAATTAATTTATTAAAAATTTTATTACGACCGCGTCAAATGGACGCCTTCCTATACTCAAAGTGGTATATCACATACAGAATTTCAATATGTCAAAACTTTTGAAAAAGAAGTAGATTTCAATACATATTAACTCGTTCAACGGATAAAAGTCTACACAAAAGTAATATAGAAATTAGATTGCTTTTGGTAATTTTCCTTAAAAAAAAGATTTAAAATGCATCAAAATGACGCGTTCCTTAATTCCACGTCCGTCTAGATTTGCTTGTTACCAAATTATAAATAATTAAAAAATATTAAATTGCAAATTATAATGGTGTGTATGATCTTAGTTATATTTTTGTAAAGTAAAAAAAAACAATTTTTTTTTTTTTTGAAAAAAAAAAGTAATTTTAAATTTTATTAGAAATTTTTTTAGTTATTTTCTGTTTCCTTTTCTCTTTACAATTTCGATATGGTGTAATAAAATAAATTTATCTGGAATTTACTTTACCAAAAAATTACAATTAAATATAGCTAAAAGCATTTTCTTAAAGTATTCTTAGTAACTTTTTTTTAAGTGTTTCTTTTGAAAGAAAAACTTTTGAAGTAAGGAAATGTTTTAAAAAAATGTTAAAATAAAATAGTATAAATGAAATTACAGTTATAATATTATCTTTCCAAATTTATATATATATATATATCATCCATATTTTATGTTATGAATAAATTAACAGATAATAAGATATTTATTTTGCTTTGTCTCTGAAATACTTATTGCACATAATACACATCAATATAAAAACATACATTATAGGTATTTATGGAAATATTGTATCTCACCCGAAGTATTCTCTTTTTCAACTGTTATAAATTCGTAAATCGCAATCAATGATAGGTTGAATTCTTTGTATTACAAAATTAAAAAAAACAACGTATTGGTTTTTTTCTGTTTGAACACATAACATCGCTGCCATTAATGGATATAGCATACTATATATTTTCTCTTAACACGCACGTGACTAATAAATATCGGAATTGTTTTTTATTAGTTTTCAGCACAAATACAACGTAATATAACTATTATCACCAGACTTTTCTCACATATATTTCTAAGAGCCAAGATATTAAATATTCAGAACATTCTGGCGATCATGTATTGACCTGGTGCGTGAATACTTTTAGCCTAATATAAGAAGTAATAAGCTTCTGCCATACAGAGTAAGTTTTGTAATCAACATGAAATTGGTTCTCTTTCTTCTTAAAAATGAAAGCAAATATTTATTTAAAATATTCCATGGCTTTTAGTTGTTATTTAATTATGCAGTTAATCATGTAGTTTTAAGTGGTTATTTTTTAATAATTTGTGTAATTTACTCTATTAAGAATAAAAGAAGCTATACAAACTGGTAATGAAATTAGCATAATAATTATACTATATTTGAATCAAACGATTATGGGGCAATGCATAAAAAAATATGTAATTCTATGGATAAACTAAATCTTGTCATTGTTAAAGCGTATATTGTATTTACTGAGAATGTATGGGTAGAAAACTGTTCTTGTTAGAGAATCCACTATTCATTTTTCATTTCATTTACAAGTAATTAAATTATTTGTACTTAATTACCACTATTTGATAATGAAGTGTAAAATAGTTATTTGCCTTTAATTACTAATCTACTAAAACTGTAACATCTGTAAGAGACAAATTTCGCTATTGAAAGTTGGGTTATACGAATTTAGTGATGTCAGCCAACAATGCAACATCAAGATAACAATTTATCAGTTTAACAAATGCCAGATTCAAAACTGAAAGTTAGTTTGGTTTTTGATTCTATAAATAATTCATTTTGCAAATTGTTCAGTGTTTTGAACATTTTGTTTTGATACAGATATTTTACTTTTCAAACGCAAAATAGTATCTTCTCAGTGGATATATCCAAAATTAAAGGAATTTCTGAAGTGTGTAGTAATTCTAATTATTTTAACCTGCATGAAGTTCATAATTATCATGATAATATAGCACAACTTTAAAATTATTGCGGACAAGTTTTTTTTGTCTTCAGTAATATTTCTTTGCTTGTAAGTTTTGGAAAGTCTGTATTTGGAAATACTGAATTTCAAAATCCATTTTTCTCTTTTTTTAGTTGAAGTTGCTATGCAAAATTCTGCAGACGAACGATCGTGGGTTACCTAACTAATTTATACCAATGATTAAAGATGTTGCGTTGTATGCATATTGAAACAATTCAATAAATGTAGCAATGCAGAGTTAAGTATAAAGATACAGAATACGGATATATAGATATATTGACTTTTACTATACCTTAGCTGTCATTTAAAGATGTTAGTTTTTAATATTTATGTATCACATTAAAACTACTTAATTTTGTAAAGTGTCACTAAAAATTGTACCGCGTGCCTTAGGTTGCTAATGTCTGTTATAATATACACAAAATATAACATTGTATAAATAGACACAATCCCTTTAATAACTATTTCCTTGGAAAAAACCTCTTTAAATATAACGATTAACAATGCTATAAATATAATTCCCGAATGTTCTGCCAGATAAGCGTTTGTACTGCAATCTAAGTAAAATGTAAGCGAATGATTATATTTTACTACCATTTTCAGTATATATTCTTATTGAATAATTCCTTTTTATATTTTGAAAAGATTAGTTCTTAGAAGAGGGACGTTCTATTTTTATCAAAATAAAATAGATAATCATTTTCATGGAGCCCTGATCAATTTAACTTTAGCAAAAAATAGTAGCTTGTTATTTCTAGAATACTCGTAACGTTATGATTATGTATGTAATTTATTTTAATGCATACTAATATTTTCTTTAAAAATGATTAAATTAGTTATAAATTGATTCCAACTTTTCATGAATAATAAAGAAGGAGACAATAAACAGGGAAAAAATTGTTTGTAAGTTAAGAATGACGTCAAGCATTTTATTTATTTATTTTTACTATATGCTGAGATAGAATTTAATTATTCTTTATTTAACGTAATCAAATATTTTAAGTTTCAAAAACTCATGATTGATAAATTGCTAAAATATATATTAAAAATATTTATTCGGTATAGCTTAGATTTTTTTCTCGAAATATTTCTAACGATATTTTATTTATTTTTGGAGAATTTTATTCAATTGGAGAATTTATTCAATTTTATTTTGGAGAATTTCATTTGCTTAAATAGGTTCCTTAATCATTAACAAATTTTATTTGGATAAATTTTCTTTTGAAACATAACACATTGATCAAAAAATCACCTAATTCATATTTAAATTCATTATGTTTCACAAAATACCAAATTGTGTAATGTACAATTCTCATTTCACAAAACCCATTTAAACTTTTAAAAACAAATATTTATACCATTTTATGTTCAGTGTTTCTATATCTGCATTGTCCGTTTTTGTTTACATTCCTAGTTCCCAAATTTTTGTGAATCAAATTTACTTCTCTGTGTATTTACTTTTATATTACTGTATCTGTGTTTATTAATATTAAATTAGTAGGAATTTTTTATCTCAAGGAATTGGTTACAATGTGAAGAATTTTATTAATATTAACTTTTGTTGGAAATTTTTATTGTACTAGGAAATGATTAAATATTTCTTTGTAACAAGATTAGTTGAAATAAGCAATCATAGATGGCAGCACTTCTGATAAAATATTTCCCCACATTTTAGAAGAAAAATTTTACCAAGTTTCCTATACATTATATAGAAATATTTATTCGAATTATTTGATTCATTAATAACTTTCCAGCCATAAGATGTATTCATTTTAAATAAAATTTATAAAACATCACACTTAAGCGCATTTATGTTATTTTGATTAGTAGTAAAAGATTTATGAAGTTAGCACTGCATTTATAAAAATTAAATTTTACATACAGGACTATAATAAATAATATTAAATATTGATTCATATGTATTAGAATTTCTTATGTCATTATTTTTAATTATTATATTAAATGTTTTTTATTTTTAAATTTGGATATTTTAAACATCCGTATATTTAATTTAAGTAATTAATACATTTCTCTAACTAGCAGATGTATCTTGAATAAAATAACTTTTCTGTGATAAAACAAATTTTTTGTAAAATTACTATAAATTCCATATAATTTTATAAATACCTAGAGAAATAAAATTAGCAATTATTATAAATAATAAACTTTTTACATAGTTTACAATATTTACTAATTTTGTTGATATGACTGACAAAATAACATCGAGCTTTTTATTGTCATAGAATGTATGCACGGGTTTTCTTTGGATGACGGTGAGTGCAATTCATCTGGGTGATTTCTTACATACAGATTCACGATTTTCCTATGCTTTAATAAAAATACCAGACTAGTTACAAAAATATAGATGAAGTTATCAAAAGACATTTAAAGTATCAACTTATAGCACTAATTTAAAATACTATTTTAAGGCACTTATTTGAAGCAGTAGTTTTACTTTAGAAAAACGACTTTTTTATGATATTTATGAGAATAATTTGCATTCTATGTTATTATCTAAGCTTCTTTTAAATCGAAATCCTGTGTTTAAATTTTTATCAATTTTCCTAATCTATTAAATTAATCTGTTCCCAGTTTTTTATTTATTCTAAAAAGTATTATTCAACTGTTCTTGGTAATTCATGGACTATGTAATAGACAGTCAATGCTAATTGCAACTCGGGGATACTGACTCCAATGTTTCTTTAAAGTGGAAATCAATCTCATCATTTAATCATAGATCAAAATTATAAGATCATTTAACATTTTTAAAATTCGGAATAACAAAGTAAACAACCTATATAAATAAAATATTTATTAAATTTTTCCGGAGTTAATATGAGTACGACTCTATGAAATCGAATGAAACTTTTATTAAGGTGTTAATTTTAACACAAGTAAAGTATGTTTAATTTTGAAATTTTGAATTCAGTGTTGTAACGAATTTTAACCGTAGAAACATTGATTTGAACTCACTGTAAAGTTACATATGTCACAAGGTTATTTTTAATCACAAATTTAAGCGATATAATATCACAATCACAAACAATTCTGAACTCTGCTTGCTTCAAGAGAGCAGCATGCGGTTCTTTTCATTCTCTTAAAATTGTCATCTATGCGTAACCGATTGTAAGAGAAAAAAATATGTACAGCATTAAGCTCCGCTTTTTTTCTAAATTCCTATTGTGTAATCTTTTCAAAAAAATTAATTAAAATTATTTATCACCTACATCAATTTTAGAAAATTTATCATTTTTAGCTGAAACTTTTACATTTACAGTGAAGGTATTTACGTTTTTCCCAATATGTCATCGATCAGAAATGAAGAGATGCAGATGAAAGTAGCTAGATTTCGATATTCAATAACTTCATTACTAAAGAGAATTTTCAAGTATTTTGCCGCTCATTCGATTTCTATTTAACAACTCTACACGTGATACCTCATTCGTAATGAAAACTAGCCTTTTAAATAAATAATAATTATCATTAAATAAATAGTAAATATCGTTATTGTATCAAACTGAAGTTTTTTTATTTAGGAAAAAGATTAACATATTTTCTTTTGTAAGATATATCTCGCTAATCAAAAATATGTTTGTAGTCAATGAACCACATCAGTCTGTTGAACATCTCTTTCGTCACAACATTTTTGGTTAGCCCATTTATAAACTCTCTTGTCGAAATGGCACATACGAATTAAATATTTGGCAGGTGTAATGTACCCTCTTTTGAAAACTTGTGAAATTTTGGAGAGAACGGTACCATTATATAGTTTCACCCACACTTTGGTTCTCGCACTGCGATGAGATTTTTTCATTAAAAATCAAATTCCTTATAAACATACATTATCCAGTTTTAACTGCCATCCCAACTAAGCACAAAACACAATATTTTACTAAAAAAATTGGCAAAGAATTTTAATTTAATTTTATAGATTTTGTTTTTCAATTTAATATTTAAAATGTAATTTTCATCTCATAAGCAGCCGAAATTGGAAACTTCCGCTTACGAATATAAAAAGTCAGATAATGAAGATATCTATATCTGACCCCAAGATCAAGATTATTTCTCTTGCTTTCGGTTCAACACTTCGTGGGTTTGAATCCCAGCATCGGCTTTGATGTTTGTAGATGTCCGGAATCCACTTTAAACCGTAGATCCCTATCTAGTTACCTTCGGGTGCAAAAAATTACCACTGAGCGACACACACAGTACTTTCAAAATGAGAAAGGAAAATTATAGAAGTAAAAAAACTTACTTAATTATAAAGTACGTTCAAATGAGAAAATAAAATAATAGTAATCAAAAACTTACTAAATTATGAGATTTTCACATAATTTAGTAAATTTATTGCAATGAATCTTACTTATTGCAACAACTTAAACTATTATGCTACTTTGAGTTGCACAAGAGGCCCTTGCTTTTACAACTGCATTTATTTGTGGAACACCTCTTTTTGCAATGACAGCGTGTATAGCCTTGCCCACTGCTTCTCGAATTAGCTGCAGCTGCTTCTCTCAGCGAAATTTCTTGAAAAGAAATTTTATCTATGGGAAGGAGCTTTTCGTTTCAAATTTCGAACTGATTACGTGTGTAATGCTGCTTGAAGGTACCATTTTCATTCGCAAGTTTATAGAAGTCGGAGTCTTCTATTCCAACAACAAACGGTAACACATTTCGGTTATCTGTACGACCACGCTTGACATCAGGGACTTGTATTCATACAGTATCACTAATTTGAGCAGGAGGAAATTGATTTTCTGAGGTTTGCAACATTTTTGTTGCTTGCAGTAGAAGATTCTCTTTCGTGGCCGCTCTTTTTATAGAAATTAAGTCGTGCTCTTCATTCAGAATTTAATGTGAAGACGTGGTAGATTGAAAATCCTCTTCAATATTTTTCTTTGGAATTTGGTTTTCGGTTTGACCACCGCTCAAATTTTTTTCAGAAGTATTACCAGTTTCTTCAAACTGTTCTTCGATTTCAAAAGTATTGGCGATTTCTTCAAGTTGTTCCTCAGTTTCGATACCTGCGATTTGTTCGCTTGGCAAAAAAAACGATGCTATGCCTCTTTTCGCTTTAATGCCAAATATGGCTTCATAAGGACATTGGCGTATTCCTTCGTGGTATGTAGTGTTCTTGGCAAATTGAACAAAGGGTAAACCTTCTGACCATTTAATTGTATTGTTATCGTTCATACATGCAGTTAGCATATTCTGTATATCCTGATTGGCCCTTTCAACTGAGCCTTGTGTTTGACTGAGACGAGGCTTTCCATGAACTATCTTAACATCTTTCCACATAGCTCATATTTCGGATATGACTTGATTACTGAATTCTCTACCATTATCGTATTGCAATATTGCTGGAGCACGAAATATTAAAAATATTGGAAGAACGTGATATGCTACTTCTTCAGCCCTTTTAGATTTCAAAGGTCATAGCTGGAGAAACTTAGTTAAATGATCTTGATACACAATTATGAATTTATATTCACCATCCTGAGTTTGAGTGCAGATCTATGATCAAATTGACATCTTGAGTTTAATTCAGAACTGATCATTGGTTTCACAACAATACCTTTCTTAGGTGCACTGCGTTTCATTTGACATTGTTTGCATAGATTTAAATACAAGATTACAACTTCATATGTAAAATTTTTGTATTTAATTTGCAACTCTTTAAGCATATGTGTTCTTCCTCCATGTCCTCTCCTGGTGTGAGCTTCATATAGTATACTAAACAATTCCTCATTGGTAACATAATACTGTACATTCGTTTCTCCTGGTTTAAATGGTGCAATTAACTTCTCTTCATCATTAATTTTTAAAACGTCAAAGCGTTTTAATCGTCTGTAATCCAAAGGTGTGTAGCGATTAGTTTTAGCAGAAACCACTTCAGAAAGTATTTTAGAGTACTTTTCTCTAGAAAAATAAAAGCAATTGTCTTCTCGTTTACTAGCAATTAATGCATTTAACTTTTCAAGAAATAGATCACGATTCACTGCAGTATCCATTCTTATAAATCAGGAAATCAGAAAAAAAATTAAGAAAAC
>JAPDSC010137690.1:0-16133 GCA_026290005.1 Latrodectus geometricus
TTAATAGAATATCCTCATACGAAGATGGAAGTACGACTTTTGGCTCATAGATGGCAGCACCACCTGAATCTTCAATTTTAATATTGAAACCAGTGAACACCCATAGCCTGGCTCCAACACCCCCAGAGGTATTAATTTGTAATCAGAACATGAAGGACATTGCGACCCGACGGATTTAATGTGCCCCAGTCGCCATTAGTGAACACGACGGATCTTCGGCTAAACTGGGATTCAAACTCAATACCGTTTTGTAACGAGAACTTTTTAACTTTTTTAACTTTAAAATAATTATGTGAAAGGATTGTTTGAAATAAGGTATATCTTAATTATGAATTTATTTTCATAAGAAAATTTTAATTTTACTTGAAAAATTTTGATGTGATACAACATTCTTTTTAAAATTAAAATAATCATTTAATATTTTTCAATAAATTGATAACTTACTGTGATAATGTATACGTTTTCCTCCCCCACCATCTCCACCGCCACTACCTCCGCCACCACCACCGCCTCCAGAGACTGTAACTTCTCCTCCTCCTTCAGGAATTTTAGCTTCACCACCACTACCACCTGAAACTTCGGCTTTCCCTCCACTACCACCAGGAATTTTGATTTCTTCACCTCCGCCGGGAATTTTGACTTTCTCACCTCCTCCGGGAACTTTAACTTTCCCACCTCCTCCAGAAACTTTAACTTCACCTCCTCCTCCGGGAACTTTAACTTCTCCACCACTTCCTCCGGGAACTTTAACTTCTCCACCACTTCCTCCGGGAATTTTAACTTCTCCACCACTTCCTCCGGGGATTTTAACTTCACCACCACTTCCTCCGGGGATTTTAACTTCCCCACCACTTCCTCCGGGAATTTTAACTTCCCCACCCCCACCGGGGATTTGAACTTTTCCTCCTCCACCTGGAATTTTAACTTCTCCTCCACCACCTGGTATTTTAACTTTTCCGCTACTACCAGGAATTTTTATTTCTTCACCTCCTATAAAAAGAACAAGCACTGTAGATTATTCTGCACTTAAATTTTTAAACATCATAACTTAAATTCAATGTGGTGAACAAGAAGTTTAGACAATTATTGAAACTGAAATGAAATATGAGGGTCTTATTAAAGCCTTATTTTTAATCTCAATTATTTGATGAAAATGAATTATATTAAAAGCAAATATAATTTTACAAGAAGTGCATACATAGTAAACCGATTCTAAGCATCCTGTATAAGTTTTGAAAAATGCAATTAAAAAATATTTAAATTTGCATATTTTTGCATAATAGATTATTTATGCATAATAGTAATTTTAATTGTGAATAATTTGTGGCACACACACACACATAAATTGTTTTATTGAATATGACAAAAAAATATTTGACATAAAATAATATATATATATATATGACATAAAATGATTTTTAAAATGTTACTGAAACAAAGGAATTACTTATTAATGATATATAAAAAATGTAAAAGTAATTTATAAACTTGTCAATCACACTTTAAAAAACATTAATCAAATATATTTTAGCATTTATCTGACAGCAGCATCAATTTGTATTATTTGACTAGGTTAAGATAATTTCTTTACCTATTAAATCTGGTTTCGAGAGATGCTTTCATGATACTATTTGAAAAGTTCTTTCAGATGTGTTAATTTCGAAAAAAGTGTTATTTCTAGAGTCGAATGTTGAATATCTGGGAGACGAATATAGTTTTCTCACTTTAGATAAATAATATCTGTATAAATTGTTGAGTTTGGCAAGCATCATTGGCTACGATAACTGCTACGATCGATGACGACAACAACATAACTCAACCCTGATGAATTTGTTATTGAATTGTGGATTTAAAATAAAATATCGTTTACAGCTATAGCAAATAAATCCGATGGCTATACAAGTTGCAACTTTAAGTTTTAAGTATTATTCCGCCAATACTTAAGTGATAATTAAACTATGTTTCTCCTATGAAAATATTCTCTACAGAATAGTTATATTTTTAGAAATTGCCTGGAAAGATTTATTTGGTTACAACTTCATAATTTAGTCATTTGAAAATATGAATTATTCTTTAAAATGATATAAAAAAATACATAATTGTAGTTTAAAATAATGTGTAATTCGTAAAACATATTTAATACATTTTTGCAATGACGTTATTGATTTACTGTCTGCCAAATTAAATATTTTAACAATATCAAAAGTATTTCATGATTAAATTTCTTATAATAATGCGGAAATGAATAATGTGGCATTCTAAAGACACATAAAAAAAGATATATTAACAATCTTCATAGAAATCATTATTGTAAGTTAAAAATAATAGAAATTTAAAAAAATAATTTTAATTTATTAAATTATTACATACCCTGCGGTCGTGATTCATCTGAAAACGAAAAGAAAATATATAGCATCATTAAATTATAAAACAAGAAAAGAAATTAGTAAATATCATTAAATTATGAAAAAAGAAAAGAAATAAGAAAACAACATTAAATTAGGATTATATTGATATGTATCATTTACTACATTAAAGACTTCTATAATATATGTAATGTTTTCATGCCACATTTATATTTTTAAATTAATTTTCACGATAAATTTATGATGTACATCTTAGAAAATATGAAAAAGAGAATTTATGTTGAGACTTGTTCTAGTTATAATTTTATTGAAAAAATGCACATCGAAATAGTTAATTTTTACTTGATTAATCTTGAATTTTTTCATCAATTTAGAATTTTGGTTAAAACCTGTTACATTTTTAAATTTATATAAACATTAAATTCTTTAAATATTTAAAGTAGTGATATTTACATTTAAGAATAAAATTAGCTAAATTTTAAACCAATTTGTGACAAAAATTTAATTTTAAATATTAAAATGACTATATATTCGTAAAACTTTTTGAAATTAATTTAGCTCTTTTTTATGTAATATCAATGTGCAGAAATGGTTTTGATTAAAATTTAATGTGATTGATTTCATTAAATTATAATTCTTCTTCCACTTATAATAGAACAATTACATTAAATCAACAAGCAATAATTTTCAAGTAATTACCATATATATTTAATATTAAAATTATCGAATATGTTACCAAATAATTGTAATAGAAATAGAGTTATTCAATTTTTTTATTTTTTCTATTATTTTTAATTTTACGTAAATATTTTTTTTTCAAATACAAGAAACACTAGAAAAATAATTTCAATTAAATAGCTCGTTAATTTTACATTATAATTATAAAGTATGCTTAAATATATATAATAACATCATTTTGTTAAATTATTATACATGATATAATAAAATTATAAATTTTTATTCATGAAAGAAACAAATAAAGGTATCAAATAAAAAAAAATTAAATTTCTGACTATTTTCGAAATATGACTTTTATATATTTTAAATTCCATAAAAAGCAAATGTATTAAAAATATATATCAAGTTTATTTGTCAAATTAAATGGTATGTAATTTAAAAGAAATGAAATTAAAAAAAGCATATTTGAGCAGCAAAAATAAAAATTTCAAAAATAAATTATTTTTTAAAATGTTCAAATAAAATAAATTTAATTTTTTAAAGTGATTATAGTGAATAAGACAATAAAGTCCAAGTATATAGTTTAAGTTATTCAAAATATTTTAAAAATATTCATTGAGGAAAATTATAAGTAAGCCAAATTTACATTACATACATAATTTACATAATAATAAACTTTTAAATGGAAGTGATACAAAATATTTAAAATTTATTATTATATATTTTTGATAAGAGATGTTAATTTATCCTTTTTATTTATTCTTTTTAAATAGGGCAAATAAAATTTGTGTAAACATTATTCCAAATGCTAAGATATTTAAATCATTACTTTCATTATTAATAATTGAAAGGTTGTTATGTTTTACTAATTTATTAACTATTAATTACAGTTTTAAAATTAAATTTTATAAGATGAGGTATTATTGAGAGTAGACCTACTTCCATTAATGAATGCAACTGCAAGGAATAGAGCAATCAGGCCTACGGAAGAGACTGCCATTTTGCTCAGAAAATTGGAGGATTCTGCCTGAAATTTAGAAAGTTCTATTATTTTATATACTCCAAGAGTTTTATGACTCCTATATATCAGCTTGTGCAAAAAATAATAAAACCAATTTTTTCTTAATTCCTATAAATAAAAAAAAGCAAAAACATCCTAACAATGACATAGAATCTTGACACTTACTGATGTTTAGTCACTTTCGAAGAAATTCTGATCTTATCTTTAAATTCGATTTTGGTTCATAAAATATAATGTATTTTAGTGGTGAAAATACTAGTGCTCTGAATCAAATACTGTGATACTGATTCAGTCTGTCATTTATTGAAACATCAAACTGTTTTCAAATATAAAAGTGTTTTTGAGTTTTGGGTGCAATAGTCTATTAACGTTTAGAACTTTAATAAATATTGAAAAGTCTAAATATTTACTTTAGTGAGGCAATTCGGATTTAAATTAATTTTTATGGAAGATAACCATCAGAAGTTTCTTATAGTAAATCATAATTTATCAGTATTTTAGACTTACTGAGCAGATAGTTTTTTTTAATTTCTGTCACATTATTGATTGTCATAAAGATTAATTTTTTTACTAAAACTTTGGCTTAACAATAAAATTTATATTGTAACTTTACACATATTATAAAGGGCTCAAGTTCTGTTAAAACAAGTAAAATATCTTTTTTTTTTGTTTGATTTCAAGTTTACGAGAAATTTACATTTTAATATCTGAAATCACATTTAAATGATTTTCTTTCACTTTTACATCATAAATTTTCTAAGCAAATTCTTAATATATTTTAATCAAAGGAAAGGTATAGTAAGATAAGATAAAATTAAAATTATTGTCAATATAATGTTACATAATTTCTTTAGATTTCTTTTGCATGTAATTTATATTTCAAAAGATTGCTTCATAAGTATATGTCGTATAATTTCTCATATGAGCTAATATTACTCAGCAATTCAAATTTGTTTACAAAAACATCCTAACTAAATTTTAATAAAATACTTTGCTGTTTTTTCACTGTACAAATACAGGGCAAAGCTCTTTTTTACATGAAATAGCAACATAGATCTATTTACCAATAACAGAATTTAAAATGTGGTTGATGAATAATTTAAAAAAGAGAAATACAAATATTATGAAAACAAATTAAAGCCAAGGCAAAAATTCCTTCCTAATAAACATAACACATTATGAATGAATACAAGAATCAAACCAAAAATTTAGGATAATGTATGGAAAAATTCAAATTATATATTTAAATTTTTCCACACATTATCCCACATTTACTTATAAATAAATTATTTTTAACTACTAATATAATTGGAAAATCCTTTTTCAGAACGTTATGAATTTGATTTTGCTGTGATTTATTTTTACAGAAATATTAAACTTATTTTAATTTCAAAATGTTCATTAAAAAAAAGAAATGCGTTTTATTTTTAGTAATAAATCTTATTTCTAGCAATAGAAATGAAAAAAAGACCATTTTTAGTTTAGAAGGTAAAGTTTGCATGTGTATAACTAGAATTTATTTCATTCGCAAAGTTTTTTCTTGATTGAAAATTTTCAAAATTAACTCAATTTATTGATAGCAGCTATTTTCTTTCGTATAAATTAATTTTTGGACTTTATGATAAGGGAATAACGTCTAAATTACAAATAATCTATTGTAACAAAATAACAGAGATGTTTCATTAACAGATATTTTTTTTAAATAATAAATGTAAATTTAGATTTTCATGAAATAACGATATCCACAAGTAACTAAAAGTATATAATGTGAATCCTATGCAAAAAATATTTTTTATCTATTATTTAAAAAAAAACATGAAATAATTAATTAAAAAGCATTGTCACTTTTATTCCAAATATTGTTAAGCACCTTTAAACAGCATACTTTCAAAATTTTAAAAATGTATGTAAAATTAGTTCAGATACAAAGAATGAGTTGTCTAGTAAATGCACAAAATATTTACTTATGAAATTGTTGTTGAATTCAACAAAACAAATTTCAAATTTAAGGCAATTAAGGAATAAAAAGACTCATTAAAACAACTCCTTTTATTAATAATTTTAATTTAAAATAAATTGCTTCATCGAAACCAATAATAATTAAAAAAGTGAAATTACTGATTTTGTTACTATAAAGCAGGGGTGGTCAAACTTTTGGGATAGGGGGTCTACTCCACATTTAAAAAATCGAAGGCGGTCTACCAATGTCAGAGCTAAATTAACGTACATATTTATTTTCGTTAATAAGAAAATGGTAAATTATGTAATTTTTCTAAAAAAGAACTTAATATTATTATTTACAAAATAAAAATTTATTGACGAAAATAATCAAAGTATTCATATATCAAAAACTGACCATATATTCACTTCGTTTAGTTGAAATTTGGCACTGTATATAAGCGACAAGTTTATCATATTGTGGCTGGTACGAGCTCATTGCAATGCATAAACACGAAATTAAATGTTCATCTGTTAAATGCGACCAATATTTGTTTTCAGTTCATGGTTGAAAAAGCAGATACGCAAAGATATCTTTATCCAAAGTATGATTTCAAATACAAAATCAATTTGTAAATATTTGGAAACGATTCCTCAGAAATTTCCAAAAATCAGTATCGCTAAATAAGCTCTGGATCTAAGAAATATATCATATCTTAATTTAATAATTTTTTCCTCGACCGTGACTGGTGGATATCTATTAAATGTCCTAATTTTTTCAGATACTCCATCAATGTTGACATTTTCATTAAATGGGGAAGTATCATAAAATTGAGTATTTCTTTCAACCTAATTAAGTCAGCGAATCTTCTTTCAAATTCTTCAAACAAAACAAGTATTAAGAGAAATCTTTGAAGTCTTGGTTTGGATTATGGATGCACTCTTCCTCCATGTTTTTGAAGTTTTTCAATTCATGTTTCCTTAATTGAGATCTATACCTTTCTATAGTTTTTTTTAATGTTTTAATCACGCTCATCATGTCCCGTTTTAGGTTTTATATATCGTAAACCTTTAATCATAAATCTTTAAATCTTTGCACAGTTTGTTTTGGGTTTTAAAGCGTAGACTGTAGTAAATTTTTATTTTAAACAATTCATTGATTCTATGTCATAAGTAATAATTAAATTGTTAATATCCGAGATCATTATCGGGATGGTCGCGTGGACTACCTAAAATGTCTTCGCGGTCTACCAGTCGACCGCGGTTGACGTCTTGGCTACCCCTGCAATAAAGAATGATTAAAAACTGAATAGTCTATAAAACAGCTCATTATTTATTAATTTTTTAAAATAAAATTTTTTAAATTTATTTTTAAAAAATTACATTTTTTATACTGGTAAAATAATTTCATGGGATATTGATATTTATAGAGCTGGGTTTTTATGTCTTGCCATGTATATGTGCCGCATTGGAAAAAAATGTGTATTGCTTAAATTTAACTTATAAACTTCAAACAATACCCATTTATTTTCAATGCGCCATTTATTCGTTCTAAATATTTGCCTAATTGCTTAGAAATATGTAGAGTAGAAATAAAAAATATATGAATAATCTGTTATTTTTAATTATTCAGAATTCAATGTTGATCACTACTATCTAAATATTTTCTTAATGGAATAAACTAAAATCAAATTTGAAGGATGTATATAATTACGTTTGATCATAGATTTTAAAATTTATTTAATTTAACTTGATTGTTGTAATACTATTTGTCTCGTTTTCCAGACACTTCTATGACAGTTTTTTTTGGATCCTGTGTACTTGAGCATTATTCTTTTCTTTAGAAAAACTAAATGTATAAATATATTTTTTTATCATTTGTGTATTTTCTATGTAACATAAAAATAACTTTTGTTTCATATTTTTTTAACAAAAAAAACTATACATCATAGGGCATAAATCAAAATTTGTAACTATGGTATTCATAAATATGTCATCGTTATTTCTGGCAGTTTTTTAAGCACATCACATTTTTTCAAGCACATCACTGATTTTAATGTATTCTTTCTTTCAAAAATTACAATGATATAAAAGAAGTGATAGAACTCTGATTAATATAAATAGAATATTAAAAAAATTTAACGAATAAGACTAATTATATAAAATACATTATTTTTAATGTTTTTTTTTTATAAAATAGTAAAGTTTTCAAATGAATGGCAACTTATTATTTCAAATTATAACATATTTTGTTACTAGTATACATCATTAGACATAATTTCATTGCGTGACATAATTTTATGACATTCTTTTGCATTGTTTACACACATAGTTGCTATTTTTTGTTTTAAAGCATACTATAAACATAAATTGGTATAATTTATCTCTCTATACCAACTTACATGAATTCAATTAAAAATAAAAGGATTGAGAAGTTACTAGTTCATATGAATTACATAAGTCAATAAAATTAATAATTAATTTACATTAATATAAGCTTAAAAGTATTAATATCTATATTTATATCCATGCATATTAATATATCAAAATTATTATCTGAGGTATATTATCATATAATTTTATGTCCTGTTATTTATTAAATCTCCTATAATTGTTTTGAAATTATAAATTTATCCATACCTTAGAAAAAATCCTTTGTAGAAAAATTTGAAAATAGTCTTCAAATGTGAATAAAATTTTATAATATTAATAAAATTTTATTCACATTTAATGTTATAATTTCAGTTTCTTGAATTTTCTTAATTGTATACACTTTTTTACTCTAAATTTATTTACCGACAATTTAGTTTCTTCCATGTGTTTGCTCTTTAAGTTCGAGAAACCTATTTGATGTTGCAATTAAGAAGAAATAAAAATAATAACATTATTTCTTTGTTATTGAACTCATTTATGAGATAGTTTATCTCCCTTCAAAAATATATCTATTTTATTATTTCGTGTTGACTCCATAAATATTTGCTTTATGTATGATGAAATCAGGTTTATTATTGTAATCCAACATTTTATTGAGAATTGAGTGTCTCATTTCACTAAACATTTTCACTTTTTGCTTTTTCTATTTTACTAGTCTTTGTTTCAAAATTTTCTTCTTTCTTTTAATAATTATTAATTTGTTTCATGGGTTTTCAATTTTAAAAGAAACGGATTCTTTGAGACTATGCTTCTGTAATATTATTTTTGTTATTTCCGAGCAAACTTTGATTTAATTAACCATTATTAAAGATAAAGATTCAAGTTTTTCTTCTTAGTAATCATCATTTGCATGTATGGTATACATTCTGTACTATAAGTTTAGTTTGTGTAAAAGGACAAAAAATTAAAAATGCAAGTATTATTTAAAAAAAAAACAGGAAATCAAACTTCTCACAAAATATAACAGAAATTAATATTTTTATAGTATTTGGTTTAACTGAAACATCTCTTTATTGAAGTATAATAGTTTTTTTTGAGGAAATATATTAAAATTAACAATCAAAAGTATTTTCTAGTTTTTCATTTCATAGAAAACATTTGTTCTGTATAAAATTGCATAAATTCGAAGAAATGACTGTACCAAATATAAGTTTTTATTAGAATATTGAGACTATAAAAATAAAAACTATACTGTAATGAAAAATATTAACCTCATGAGACTTATTTGGCCAAGAATTTCTTTTACTTTGCATTATTTATTAAAAATGTAACAATGTATCTTTCAGGGACATACTTAAGCTATGAACTCAAGAAAATAATCACCGAAATCTTTTAAATACAAATAATATTAAATCATTTATTTTCTAGTTGCATGTAAGAAAATTTAATGGTTCTGGAGCATGCAAAAGGACCTAATCTATTCTGCTATCTATGCTTTTTTTCTATAGAATATATGCCCAATTTCCGAAAAACTTTACATACAAAATTCTACTTCAATAAGCTATAAAGAATTATCTATTCAAAAACTATTTTGTGAAAGTTATGCTCATTTCATTTAATGCAGCTCTGAGCACTAGTGTTTCTTTTCAATGAATATTATTAATATGAAGTAAATCTCTGGGGTATTGATATAATAAAAGGATTATAAATTTTTATTGCCAATATATTAACGTCATTTATCTCTAATATATTTAAGGGATGGACTGAACCTGCAAACTTAGTAAACGCCATTTTCCAGAAAAAATTGACGTTTGATAAAGTAACTGCATTCGATATTTATTAAAGTTTGATTAAAGTATGAAAAAATTACAGAGTATACAAGTAAAGAAAAATCATATGATATGAAATAAACAGTTGAAAATTCATTTTAGTTATAAATTGTTAAATGGCAGATATTTATAATTTGCATTTTTGTGCACTTTTAGTTGGTGGATTATTTGGAAAAGTATGTAAACATATTCCACAAAAGGAATCAGTACTAATATTCCAAAAATCAAAAATAACTTACAGGGTGAAGTTTAACACAGTACAGTAATTTTACAGGGAGAAATGGTTATTATTTTTAGAAAAAATAAATAATGTAGAAATAATTAGGGGGCCACTATGTCGTGCATATTTTTTTATGCCAGTACGATGTTAGTTAAATTTCATTTTGTTGATCAGTTTAATACCAGCAGGGATGAAAACTTAATTTTTTATTCTTCGCTTATAGATATTTAAATGTGAATGTATTTATTATATACTACAGGACAATTTATGATAATTTTAAAAGAAGGGAAATATCTCAATCCATGAAATGAAAAGGTACAAAATTTAAATTTATTTCATTGGACCATACGCAGTTTTACTGAAATCAGTGTTAATTTCTATTTACGTTAACTGCAAATGCTGTCATAAAAATTTCGAAATGAAATGGCATATATTTTAAGTCAACATGTAAGTTTTATTCTCTTTTGTTCACACATGCTTAATTCTACGTTGAATATAATAATGATTTTAGTTATATAGATTATTACGATTACGCCACCAACCCTGCCTGTTGGATAAGGTACCTGACTACGGATGGGGAGGACCTGGGCTCGGTCATGGATGTACTTTGTCTTTCTCTGTGTGTTTTGTCTTTTCCTCAGATGATGGATTTATGTGGCCCACACTATAAATGGATTTGTGGTGGTGTGGCGTGGGCGATGCTACTCGTACATCCGTGACTTGGTTCACAGGTGCCCACCGGGTAATGATAAAATGAGTAGCAGTTTCCGGTCTTGTTGCGGCATATGGCTTAATTACTCAAGTGTGCCCGCCATTAGAAACAAAAAAAATTATTACGATTATGTTGAAAGACAAAATAAATTATATAAAATAAACAAACAGTACACATTTCTACATACTATTTACACATGAAATTTAATATCGATGGAAGAAAATGCTTCGTTATTTTACCTCTTGTGTCTTAAGCATTCTAAATCATCCTATTATTTTGTAATAGGAAATATTTATAAGTACAATCTCAAAGTTTACTTTTGAAATGAGCAAAATCATTGATTTTCAAGAGAATTTATATTTTTGACATCGCACTGCGTAGTATTTTAATCCATATTGATCAAACAATAAACAGCAGCTGAGATTAAAGTTTATTAATGGATATATGTCATGATAAACTCTAGTAATAAACTACTGTTCGACAGCGTCAAGTAAGCACAGAATTTATGACCTTTTGATACTTATAATGAGCCACCATTGAACAGCTGGAATTTTCTCTAGGTTATTAAACCAAGTCGCGTTTGAGTTTCTGATAATTGTTTAATATCTTTTTAAGTTATATAAAACTCTTTGTGTGACAAACTATGTTGCATTGCAGCAGTATTATAAAATTCCAAAAAGTAGCGAAAGGTAATTAGAAGAATAATTATAAAAATATCTGTACTGGTGCCACAATGAATACGTGAATAATATAGATTTTTGCTTTCCGTCTTATATTTTCTAAAAATAAATATCTGAAAGTTCTCGTAATTTTTATAATACAGAATTCCTCATTTATCAATGAATAAATATTACATTAATGTATATTAAGTGAATATTATAAAACAAAAGGCTTATTCGTTTCATAATAATCATGGAAGTAACGTAAAAGTATTCCAAGCAATAAGTAGATTAAATAGTTAATTTACTTAACGATTCAAATATATTTTAGTGGACAGTAAAACTATTTTGAAATTATTCATTTTATTAACTATTTTGTACCAGAGAATTTTAAGTTGTGTATAAATATATTTTGACATAACTACCCTTTTATTTAATTTAAATAAGATTATATTAAATTTCTAATTTATATAATCATAATCATAGAACCTATTAGTTTGCTATTCCGCAATTTGTGCGCAATTTGTTTTTCTTTCAGAAGCATTGGAAGCCTGTTGAATGACAGAAACATCTCGAAAACGGTGACTTTTCAGATATCTCTTGAGCTTTCGTAACATAAAAAAATATGTTGGACTCACATTGGGGTTAACAGTGACTGAAAAATGCTTCTACTGCTATTGGAATTCTTAGATGATCACCACAATGGCGATTTGGTTTGGAGTGTTTGCAAAGTAAAACTCCCCGAGATCAGTGTTGTCTTAAGCCATTACTATTGATGATTCTGTGGAGTGGCGTATGGAATTTTTATAGAATACCAAATTGTCGGTTCTTTCAAAAGGTGCAAAAATTTGAACCGTCATACATTTGAAAAATGGCAATGAAAGCTATATTTATCTTGCACTTCAATATTCCCACTTTCTTGGTTGTTCAAAGTTCGTGATATCTCCCACCAAAGTCTAGAGTTTAGTTTCGAGGACCAAACGCCAGAATTTGGACTAATGAACTCTAGAATTTTTGCATACTCTGGAATCCAGAAAATTAAGTGTTGCATTTCATCACATTATCTAAAGAATCCAGAATAAGCCTACTAAAAGCAAACCTTAATCATATAACATTTTTTGAACATTTCTTCTTTTTAAATTTTTGCCTTGATAAAAACTCGAAAACAATTTTTTTGCTATCTCAGGTCCACATTATGTCAGAGCTTAGACTCTACTACTGCTCAGTGCAATATTTAGTTTAAAATCCCAATCAGAAATGACGCTTATGGAGAGAAAGATATGAACGATAATAATAATAATAAATGACTGACACTCTTATTACTTTATCGGTAAATATGCCAGTTTAGTCTTATCAGTTTACAAATTAGTATAACTGTAATATATTATAAAGTAATTCAGCTAATATACTTGTGATTTTATTATATCTGTAATGTATATCTTTAATTCAAACTATCTCTCAAATATAAAAAAATAGTGATTGCTGATTAGTTGCAGTATATTAAAAATATTATTAATTTACTTTCG
The DNA here is from genome assembly GCA_026290005.1 of Latrodectus geometricus. Classification (NCBI taxonomy): domain Eukaryota; kingdom Metazoa; phylum Arthropoda; class Arachnida; order Araneae; family Theridiidae; genus Latrodectus; species Latrodectus geometricus. The sequence continues at coordinate 13,323 of JAPDSC010137690.1, forward strand.
CTTAATCCAGACTTTTCTATAACTACACCAACATGACTGTCTGTTATTAAACTGCATTAAATATTATTTGTTATTAAACTACGGATAAGGATAACCTGGGTTTGAATCCCAGCTCGGGCATTTATGTACTTTCTCTGTCTCTCTTGTCTTTGTCCTTTACTTGAGTGAATGGTTGCCTACCTTGTAAACGGGAACCTATGGCATATTTGTACTTAAGATGTAGAAAAGTTGGAAAAATGAAGCAGCGCACCCCATATTGCCAGCCTGGCTGGCATACAGAAACAATTATAATTAATTATTCACTTATATCTTTTTAATATTGCCTTATATAAAAATAATATTTAAAACTATATCTCATATTTTAGTATTTACGTATGAGCATCAACGCTTTCATTTTTGCTTCAAAATTTTAGTAGAATTAGATTTAACATGTAATAAGAAAAATGTTTTCTAATTATGAAAAATTTCCTTATTATTGGAAAAATGAATTTTCTTATAATACGAAAATATGATTCGTATAATACGAAAATAAGATATAATTCAAGCCCCCCCCCCCTTCACAGTAAATTGCATTGAATTAACTTCTTCATAAGAAAAATTTGCATTCTGTTTACCTTTGAGTAATGACACGAACTACTTTGACGGAGATTGGTATAGTTATAGTTCAACTATATTTTGAAACTTTTATTCTTCTCAAAAGAAATGATAAAATTTATAGTAGCAAAATGAGAACAATAATCAATATTTAACTCAAGTATTCTGCGAAAAAAAGTTGTCATTTTAAATACATAAACCAAATATAACGTAATATGAAATGTTTTGTATTATTTCAAATATTTCGAGAAAATAATTCTTTTGAAAAAGATTGCCATTTTTCCCAAAATCGATGATTCTAATATATTGCTATATATACTTTTTTTTATGTATTACCAAAATTTGTTCATCCTTCATGTATGAAATACTAAATACTTCATTAAAATTGCTTGATATACAGGATTAAGCAATGCTCAAAATTGATGAATAATTTTTCATTACATTTACTAATAAATTGATGAAAAATAACAATTTTTTATTTCGTAGTTTTATCACGCTTTCTTGGAATAAAATCATAAAATAATTAAATTTGCATAGTTATTGGTAAACAGAGAGGAACAAACTCAAATTTGTGTAAATAGTATATAAATAAATTTTTTTTAGTTATTAATAAATTTAGAATTTAAAAATATCAACTTCTGCATCTTGAAATTTTAAATTAAATTTGTATAAAAAAATCAGTTATATATAGATTTATTTATAATATGTTTTATTGATAACAATTACTTCCACAAAGATTTGATAGATGGCGATACCTTACACACATTTATTTTTCATTTATAAATACAATGAAGTTCCGATAAGGTTTTAATTATTAGAGCGTGTGTGTTTGATAAGAGTGAAATACTTGAAGCCTAAGATTAAATTAAGAAATACAAATATATTTAAAGATAAATTTTAGAAAAATTTAATAATTGCGTTAAAATATTCTTAGACACCCTAGTAAAATTACAGAAATTTTCAGAAAAGTTTGCATTTTAAATAACACTTTTCATCAAATATTATAAATAACTGTTATAAAATGTCTAATTTTTAACATGTAACTACAATATTTCATTATACTTGATTATTGTTATAAGTATGAATAAGTATAAAATGTACTCAAATATGTATAAGCTCTTGATCTAAAAATGAATTTTTTGGTAATAATTTAATTAAAAAAAAAATTGTTACTATCAGTCAAAATAAGGAAACAAAACAAAATTGCACCTTTAAGAAAACATGATATTTAAGAGTTTGATTTATATAATAAAGATATAATACTTTACACTTAAAATTTTTGTTAAAATAATTAAATTTTTAATTTAAAAACACCCATTTTTTTCTTGATTCGATCTTTTCAAAAATCTGAAAATGATTTATTTAAACACTTATATTTTAAAAATTTTCTTTGTAATTGTAATTGTGGAAGCTTAATTCCCTTAGTGCTTCTCTACATTAATGCTTTCTTTCAGTTAATGCATTTGACAATTCTTGTCGATTGAAGAAATAGATAAGCAACTAGAAGCTCATATATAAGAAAACGGACTTAATACGCTCTGTGTATGTGAATAGAATCTATCAGTGTATGTGAATGACTTCTGTGTGTGGATTTTTGGATTTGAGCATTTAATATGCGATTGCTTTCCGTTAATAGATGTTACATCCCTGAAATTTTAATCATTTTATTATCTACACAAAAAATATGTACACATATATCCAAAAATCTAAGATAATTTTCTCTAGGTGGCGTTTTTTTTAAAAGAGTGAATATAGATCTTAAGAGCACCTAATTAAGTATTTTAAAATTACTTGGAGTCTTTTAAAAAGAATTGATACACGAAAATGTTTAAAAAATTTGGTTTCTTGGTATGTTTACATTCAAAGAACAAAATAATATCTAAAATATAATTGTGTTAATAATGGATTTATTAGAACTATATTACATCTCATAAGAACTTCATGTTTATTATTATAGTAATTTTGTTAGCTAAATTCCTATGTTAATAAATAAATTAGATAATATAGCTTAACTAATTTATTTAATCTGATTATGTTTCTAAGAAGAACATAAGCAATAAAAAGTTGATAGTATTTAAGGAAGTTCTTTAATCCTTGCTAGTGAGTAAGATTATCACTATCTAATATTAAGATTACTATTAGGTATGGCCGGTACTAGTTATTGTTAAAGAACAGTACTTTTTACCATATGACCCCCTAACATCTTTCATACGTATT
>JAPDSC010137691.1:5919-17151 GCA_026290005.1 Latrodectus geometricus
TAATATTATTAATAATTTAATATAAAATCCATAGACTTGTGATATTTATGTTATAAATAATATCAACAAATTATTAAGCAAATTTCAATAAAGACTATTTTGCATTTCATATTTATGGATGTGTGTGAATATACTGTACCTTTTGAATCTTTCATCCACAAAATAGATAAAATGGGCTTAAATAGTATGGTATAATGCTGCAAAAATCATTCATATAACTTATTGAAAAAATAGTTCTTGTTTTATATTCATACAATGAAATGGATAAACATTGTAACAGCTTAATTTTTTTTTTAAATAAATAGGTATGTTGTTGTTATTGTTGTCGTGTGCCAGCCAGGCTGGCAATATGGGGTGCGCTGCTCCACTTTTCCAACTAAACCATATTTGGTGTGGAGTCCGACTTCCTCAATACACACATGCTATAGATACCGGTTTATAGGGTAGGCAATCATTCACACACACGCAAAGAAAGGACAAAGACAAGAAAGAGAGAGAAAGAGAAAGTAGATCCATGCCCAAGCCATGTTTCGAATCCAGGTCCCACCCATCTGTAGTCAGGTTTGCTAACCACTAGACAGGTTGGGCGGCCAATAGGCATGTTAATATATTTATTTGAGAAATTAATAAGACTTACATGAGTATCAGATAAAAGAACTTAAAATATTTCATCAATTTTTACATCATAGCACATTTAAAAGGATAAATTTAGTTGAAATATTAATTTTCTGTTATTAAATGCTCAATAAAACTTACTAAGCAAAAATTAAATAGTCACTTATCATAAGAAAGTCTGCGGATTTTTTTTAAAATTTGATTTGATTAATTTTACGTCTGTTCAAAGATGCGTAGATTGTTAACATTTCCATCTATAACGATTATCAATAGAAGAAATACAAAAATTATCCTGCATTCAATTCCGAATGACATTTCATAAATTTTAGAGTTTAAATTATAATTTTAGAAACACATTGTTTGTGTTCAATGCAATATTTCAAAATAGCTTATAATTTTATTCAAAATAAAAAAAGAATCATTAAATTATGCAAGCAAAGATGTTCGCCCCTCTTATGAATTTTCTCCCTTTGATTTCATGCAAATATGGCACAAACATTATTATTATCAATTAATATTATCAAATAATAATCTACCATATACGTTTATTGTAATAATGGCAAATGATTATATGTCAAACGCCTTTCCGTATTTCTTATTATTGGCACAGAAAAAGTTGCATGGAAAAATAATTAGTAATGAAAATATAAACTTTATGAATTTCTACATTTAAAATTTATTGATTAATTTTAATTACTTAAATATTATAGTTTGATTACGGGTACATTATTTTATTATTTTTATTAACTTTTATTATTTAATTAAACTTAAGTTTAAAATGACCAAAATTTAGCTTAAGATTTTAATTTTAACATGATTAGTTGAATGAACATAAAAAAAAGTTTATTTTTATTTTTTCTATCTAAGTCATCACTGCCACAAAATAGTTTAATTAATGAGATTTTACTTTGATAATTATAGTGATTGATGGAAGAAGTGAATGGATTGATGGCATTCATTTGCAACAATTAAATAAAATACTATTTATACGTTTCTCCTTTCAAAATTATTTCTAACAATCTAATGAAAATATATATTATTTCAATAATAGGTTTTTTCCCAACAAGATTCAAGTCATTTTTCTGCTTACACATTTTTTTAAGTTTAAAATTTTCATATAGACTTTGCAAACTTTGCTCCAATTAGAAAATTTGCAATAATCAAGTTGTAAGGATAAATTATCAAATTTATGTTGACTACTTTTACATAGGTTTTAATCCTTTTTGAATTTCAAAGCATTCTAGATCTGATTTTTTCAAAAGTATCAAAACACTGAATTAATTCTAAATCAATTTATATATACCTAAAAATATATAAAATACTACCTAAAATAAATATAATTGATTCAAAAATTCAAATAGTCATTCTTTAGAGTTTTTCTTTTATTTATTATTTTTTTTATTTTAAAAGTTTCAATCGCATATTTTTAAATTTAGATGTTTCTTTCATAATTATCTTATAAAATATATAAAAGATGAGTTATTGTACATTAGTATACGTACAAAAATTACATTAATTATTTTGTAACTATGTACAAAATGCTTTACAAATATGAAATATTGAAAATTACTGATAGTAGTTCTAAAATTGACTTAACTCTCCTAGTTGGAAAAGCTAGTTTAATTTACGCACTATGAACTATAACATTATATTTATTAATTACTTTTAACACAATTTGTTAATTCTTTTAAAAGTATCGTAATTCTAATAAAATGTTCGCATGATAAGTAAAGTTCGTATCTCTAATAAAATGTTAAGTCCAATACAAAATTATGTATATACTTTTTCGCTTCACATATTATTATTTAAAAAAATATAAATCACAAATTAAAATTTACATGAAATAGAAAAACCTTAAAATTAAATATTCCTTTTAATGGAAGAAATTTCAATTTTTTTCTTGATTTTCATCAAAATATCATCTATATGTATATAATATATATATATATATATATATATATATATATATATATATATATATAACAAACAACAATCATCGACATATCCCATATCCTATGTTGATACAGGAAAGTGAAATATGATAAAATAAAAATAGAATTTAACAATCAGATTCAGTTAATAACAAACTGAATGCAATTAATTCTAAGCTCAAAATAAAACATTAATTTTTAAAATACTTATAAAATAATTCTATAATTAATGTATAATTTGGGTAATTTAATAAATTTAACAAGGTAAGAAAAGAGAAACAAAATGTCTAAAAATGATTGTGAAATAAAAAGATATTTTTATTTAACAATCATTACATTTTCGAATCATTACATTAAACATCTGTTACATAATTTAGTACTGATAACTCAAATATCCTTAAAAAATGAAATTTTTAGACGCAATATTTTTTTTAACTTTCTTTTTCTCCACAAGCATAACAGCCCTTGGCTGTTTTAACCACCTTCCAATGCGTTCTATCATTAGCAACCCCTATCCGATTCTTGATTTTGAAAGTATTTAGGTCTTCTTCAGTATTCTCCAATCTTCTAGTAGGCGGTCTTTTGATAACCCGAGATGCTTCAGGTTTCTTCGGATCGCGGGATTATCATCTGGGCTTCTCCAAACATAGCCAAGCCACTTCAATCGGTTGTTATCGATGATTTGTATAATCTAATGTTGAAATTGTACCTGGCTTTACAACATCCTTCTTCCTGCACTAATCAAAAGATAGTTCTGAAGAAAATTATATCTTTATTCGTGAATACTTATAAAGAAATTTGGAAAAATGCAAATTTAAATAAATATTAATTTGATTTTCCTAATTTAAATATCACCATAAAGGATATTTTTGCGTGCAATTTAAACTGAATTCCTTCATTTGTTACTCTATCAGCATTTTTTGCCTACAAAGACCAACTCATCCCGGTTCTCAGCATAAAGTGATTTCTGAACCACTACAAGCATTCACGTTCAAGGAAGAGTTTCGCGCCTACTCAAGGACCAACTCATCCAGGTTCTCAGCATAAAGTGATTTCTGAACCACTACAAGCATTCACGTTCAAGGAAGAGTTTCACGCCTACTCAAGGACCAACTCATCCCGGTTCTCAGCATAAAGTGATTTCTGAACCACTGCAAGCATTCACGTTCAAGGAAGAATTTCGCGCCTACTCACATTTTCTTTGTAAAATGTTTGAATGCAAATTTTATCAATTAAAAGAAGATATAGATCGTAATTCAAAGAAGGAAATACAAAATTGGGATTTATTATAGTGATCACTGAAGAAATTTGTGTCTAAGCTCAGCTCAATATTGATAAGTAGCAGTAAATGCTTAATTAAATTATTCAATTAACTTTTTTCTTCCAAGGAATACGATTTTATGGTTCATAAACATCAAATCCACTTCCATCATCAACATCAATCATGAGAAGAAAAGCAGTTGGAAACAGACCATACGTAAATTATATTCTATCTAACTCAAAACACAATCTAGAAAATTTCTTGAACTGTAAGAATTTTCCAACGCTGTATTTTTCGAACTTTTAACTTAAAAGTATAAAAATAAAAAGTAAGACCACATTTTTATGATTAAAAAAATACCACTATTAATATAAAAGAATAAAATTAATATATATATAGCTTTAGGAACGGGGTTTAATGATTAAGAAATCCGATTTTAAATTAAATAAAATTTATTAAAATGACAAACGAAGTTTACAAATGTAGTTAGAAAGTTATTTTTTTATATATATTTAGTTGAAGAAATCATTGATTTTCTGTAGAGAAAAATAGCGTTAAAGACATTAATATAAATTTTGAGAATTATTTCTATTTCTAATAATAAAAAATTCTATTTTTATACAATGTAAATAAGGAAATTTTCGAGAAAATCTAACACTGATTGCTAGCAAAGTTTAAAATTATTAGTGCAGCTATAGAGTATTTGGGATAAATTGATGGCTAATAAAATTTGTCACTTAAATATAGTGAAAATTAAGAATACCAAATAGGATCTCAATACCAACGTCTTCTGTAAGTAAAATACTTCTTATAAAGATTAGGTTGAGACTGAAAATGTTTTGATTCAATTTCTTAACAGACAATTTCTTAACTGCAATTTCTTATGCAGTTGACAGTGAAATTTTTTTTAAATTTAATTCGTGAAGATTAAAGAATATTCTAAAAAAATAATTTTCAATTTTTAATGGAATATTCGAAGTGAATAAAAAAAGTACACTAGGATTCAAGTTTCGAAAATCTTTATCCTTCAAACGTTTTAGTTCAAGGAATTCTATATCTAATTTTCTTATTTCAAATAAAAAACGAAGAAACGAGTAAATGTATCTTATATTAATGCACTGCAAACGTTAACATGTTTCATGTATTTTTCATTATTAATTCTAATAATAGTATAGTATATATACCCAATATATTATATATTAGCCTGTGTATACTCTATTCGTTCTAAATCTCTCATAACAGAAAAATAATTCAATTCGAATAACGTAAATAAGGATAAGTAAAATATTTTATAAATTCGTATTGTAAATAAACTAAATATAAGCAAATGTAAAATGAAATACTTAATGTTTCTTTAAATAAATTTGTAAATTAGCAATTTTGAAACTCACCATTTCCATCAGGACTAGGAGAAGATTTCTTGGATAACTGATTCTTCGAAGAAGCATTCTCGGTTATATGCTCTTTAAATTCATGTGATTTTGAAATGGAATGTCCACTTTGTAAGTATGAGTAAGGTTCTTGTCGACTGGTATATCTATTTTGGGAATACGTGAAAAATCCTTTGTGAAGGTATTCAGATATTTCTATTCCTCGACACAAACCGTGAGGAGACATACTGATGTTAGAAGGCAGAAGAGTATTACTAGTCCATAAGCATTTCTCACTAGCTAGATTACAACCTGAATCCGGCTTCGGAGAAGGTTTGTCAGTTTTTGTTAATATAGAATCTACAAGGAAAGACTTAGACATATCTAAAACCCGAATATTAGCTGAATCACCTAAAATTACCATAAAAAATTTGATTTAGTTAATGCGTTCAGAATTTAGGTCTATTTTATTTCGAACATATTTCAATGAAATATCCTGCATGTATTCATCGCAATGATTTGTCAATCCTGCCATTGTCTATACAAAACCATAAAAATTTCAATTTCACAAAGTTGAAAATTATACCACTGTTTCGAAAATGATTAGAAAGTACTGATCTTAATTAGACCAAACTTAAATTCACCGAATCTAATCATGAAGTCCAAGTTCATCTAATCATAAAGTAAGCAAGATAGAAAGTAATATCAATTTAAGCCGAAGTTCAGGAAAAAGACACATTGTGTGAAAAGCAAGGGGTTGGGCAACGAATCATTGGAGAGGGAGGCGGGCCTATTGCTTTGAAGGCGGTACCCCCTAGTTGGGTCACAGGAGAAATTCTTTTTACAACCAAATAGGAAATACAATCCCCATTATTAAAAAAGGGATTCGTAATAATTAATTGATTAATCATTATAAATTGTTTTTAGTTTCAGGAAATTTTGTCACACACTTTTCTCACAGTGTCTTTGTTAATTATAGCTATAGGTTCGGTTCGTCTTGTGAATAACAATGAATTCACAGTTCTAATTAACACTGAATTCACAGTTCTAAAATTTAACTCTTAGGCAATCATTGCGGAAGGAGAGAAAATATTTTTATGTTCTTCAACCAACAAATTGCTTTTTGCTTTGTAAAAGAGTACAATGGTGTTTATGAAAGAGAAATATGTCAATGTCTTTGATATCAGTTGGAAAAGCCTTGATTTTTTTAATTTATAAGATTTTATAATGTATGTCAAATTTTGAATTTTGTTAAAACTCAAAAGATATTAGTTTGTCTATGGGTTAGAGCATGTTACAAAATAAATAAATATACAATATAAATATCTTTTGGGAACATAAAACGTGTAGCTTAAACATTTCCTAATTTTCGAAGGATGATTTGGAAATTTTCAAAATTATAATTCTTTTGGCAGAGTCTATTTATCTATTTGATAAAATAATAAAATATTTTACTGAATAGATAAATAGACTCTACCTAAGATTATAAAATATCAAGAAATAATTTCACCAGGATGTTTTTAAAAAAAGCTCTTGTTATTTATTTTAAATTAGAAATATACATCTGGATGAGAAATTTTATTGATCTTACACACACACATCTGTATATACACACAGTTTCTAACAATATTCGTAGCTCATTTGTAGATAAGCAAAAACAAAATAGGCTGATTTTCCAATATTTGTGTGAAAAAACTATATGAGGAAAAAGTTAAAGTATAAAATCATATATTTGACAAAAAATTTAATTAATAAAATTAAACTGTTAAAACAGATTTGTATTTATATATGAAATTGTGATATGTATATAATAAAAATAATCGCAAGAAATTATTCTCTTTCATATGAATATGTGATTACAATATGTCAAGAGGATTGTAAACACTTCTTTGCTTATAACGAGAATTTTATATCTTTCTCATTAAATGAAAATGAAATTTCATGCATAGAAAATTACAACGGGTAAATAATAAAAATAATCCTGCTAAGTTTGTCAATTAAAGGAAATATTTATAAAATCCCTTTGATGATAAACTGCACACATTTCAGTTCATTTTTTCCTTTAAATATATTTTTCTACATTAATTTTGACACAGATATTTTTCACGCTATACGTAGTTGTAACAATTATATGCAGTCACAAAATGTATTATTCTAACAATTATGATTTATAGCACTTCAAGTCAAACCAGTTGGGAAAAGTGAAGATAAGGAATTTCCTCGGTTCTTTAGCAGTTGGTATAGTAAAATATTTAATTTTTGAAATGAAAGAACGATATCCTTTGAATTATTTTCCTAGTTTTTAATTTGATGATTTTTTAAAAAAATATTTTACATGCTCAAAAAACTTACTTTGAAAAAAATCCGTTGAATTCTAACTGTTAGCATTATAAAAAGTTATTGTAACGTGGAACAAAGCAAACAATTTTCTAGAAGACTTAAAAAATAGTAATCAGATAATATTAAATGTTCAATTGATGATAAAGTGAAATTAAGAGGAAAGCAAATTTCTCAAAAACATATTCTCTAAAACATGGAAATATAATAATAAAGGTAAAATAAATTTCCTTATTTCTTTGCAGAAGCAAATGTATAATGTCATAAACTGATTACTAATTATATATAAATGTAATGTATGTATATTTAATGTGTTATTGAAGAGTTTCTAACAAAAAAGAAAAAATTCTTTTGTATAACTTCACTTTTACAGAATAATAAAAATAAACTTTGGTAAAAATAGAAGTTCTTTTCTTATGAAAAAATAATGTACTCTATTATAAGGTAGATAGAAATTTTTCTATTATAAATTGTATAGTAATAGTATAAATACTATTTTGGAAAACGTAGCTCAAAATATTTCTTTCAAAAGTAAAAAATTGTCTATATTAGATTCATTAAAACAAGATAAGCCTTGAAGATAAGCATTTTTACTTTTTTTTTTTACTTTTAAATGCAGCACACGAAACAGGGCTTACCAGCAAACAAACCTCATATGTTACTCTTATCAATGTAAATGCAAAGCATACTATTCGTATTTAAAGTCAATTCATGAGCTGAGGCTTATCTAATATGATGCTTGGAAAAGTATGAATGCCGGGGTACATTGCTCGTAAATACAGGGTGATCACAATAAGCACTGAAACCCATACGCCTTATGTATGATATTTTGACTACAATCCGCCGGATTGTATTGTCATTTAATGTTCTGCAAAGTAGGATGAGTTGCAGTCGGTCCCACGCGAAAAGAACAACTTAATCCAGTCCACAACTGAACAAGGGAAAAGCTGGAGTCTGCTGGGAGAATACAAAAGGATGAAAGAACTGAATATGAGCAAAGGGGAAGGAAACTTTTTGACAAGTACGTTTTAGACATCGAGCTTCATCAGTGTCATAAATGTTTTGTTGGCTCAGTACAACTGTTTCGTTTGCCTCCTGAAACTTTTCAGCGGTCCAAGGTTTCTGATTTTCCAGATAGAATAAAGTTGATATTTTATGCCTCGCTTCACCTTTTTTACTAAATATCCTATGTGTATTCACTGCTAATATTCTATGTGTTGAGGAATATCAGCATTTCCGGATATGACATGAGCATTTAGTTCCGCAATGTGAATGGCCATCAAGGACCACAAAGCTTCCGGAGAAAACTGGTACTGTATGCTTGCAAAATGAATCTATTGTTTACCAACGTCGCAAAAGAGAACAAATTTGTTGTGATTAAAATTAACTCTGAGTATAATGATGAATTACGAATGATTCCGTAATTTAACAAGATTCCGCCTTAAATAATACTTTTTTAGATTAGTAAATCATTCAAAAGCTATTTATGATAAAAAATTTTCTTTATTTGGGGGTCCATTCCTTAATAAAACATCTAACTACTAGACAAAAATAAGCAATTCAATTGCATTTTATTTCTCTTTAAATTGTTCTTGGTTACCATTCAAAAATACAATTCCTGAATACTACTAAAATATAAAAAATCTATATAACAGTTTATTATCTTAAGAGTAATACAAAAATATTGTTCGAAATAGAAGACGAGAAAATGAAAATATAATGATGAATTACGAATGATTCCATTTTTAACAAGATTCCGCATTAAATAAGATTCCACAATACTTATTTAGGTTATTAAATCACTTAAAAGTTATTTATGATAAAAAATTTTCCTTTATTTGGAGGTCCATTCTTTAATAAAATATCTAACTCCTAGACAAAAAATAAGCAATTCAATTGCATTTTTTTCTCTCTAAATTGTTCACAGCCTCCATTCAAAAATATTATTCCTGAATACTACTAAAATAAAAAAATAAAAAAAAACTATGTAATAGTTTATTGTCTTAAGAGTAATACAAAAATATTGTACGAGATAGAAGACAAGGAAATGAAATGCATAAGGTTTTACTACTATGCGTTTCAATTCCTCGTCTTCAATCTCGTATAAGCTTAATTTAAATTCAGGTTTGTCATCATATTTACCTTTCAAATTCCTTTGGGTAAAATTTTATTTCTTCTGTAACAAAAAAAAAAAATCACTTCGATATGCGGAACTAGTATATAGCCAATAACGTTCATTGACACTTTTTCCGTACATTTAATTATGAATAGAAATTTGAGGAAAAATATTATATATATTTTATTTCCTACTAATATCAAATTATCTGAGACTTTTTAAATGAAAATATTCCTAAATGAAACTAAAGGCAACACACAATGTTTCATCTTCAATTTTTTCTGTACTTTTACAGTTAAGGATACCAATAAGCGAGTTTACGAAGCTTAAGAATAAAATTACCACAAGGTCTTACAAAAGCCGGTCACCTTCGTTGATAAAGTCTTCAGTAGAAGTTCCTATTTTATCAGATTCTGGAAAAAAAAATTAAACCTTACTTGAGAAACAATAGGCTATAAAATATTATATCCATCCGGGGAAAATGTTTTGAATAAAAGTCACTACACGTATTCCCAGGGAAAGATTATAGCCTCGTAGTTAAGCTTCAAAACCTTTGAAGTTTGAAAAGCTCTTAGTGGCAGTTTTTTTTTTTTTTCATAAATTAAATCTATTTTTGCTGACATCGTGATTCTAAAAATAAAGGATAAGATTTTTTTAAGAGATATTTCGTGAAATAGGAAATGTGAAATCAATAAAGCATTATTAAGTGTGTATGGAAAGATAATGATGTGTATATATAGTATATGTTTTTATTTTTTCAATAGAAAAATTGTTTCCTGTAAAACGTCTGATGTAAAAATTTCAATAAGTAATATAAAATATATAATGAATGGAATCGAAAAAAATACACTAATGATAAAACAATGATGCAAGTCGGTTTTTTAGATAGGGTAGTTATTTACATAAAATATAAGATCGAGTGAAGTGGGATATAAAAAAATGTTATTTATTTGATAAAAATGTATAAGAAAATGGAAAGTTTTTCATCGTTAAAAGTTCGTGTGTTCGTGCTATAACATCTCTTAATATATTAAATAATGTATACATTATGGTTCTTATATTAGTTTTAAAACATGCTGCATAATGTTAGGCATTTTATCCATATAAGAAAACTAATTTTATATTTTATATAAATTTTTCATGTTTACTTCATATAAGAGCAACAGATAGGCTAATTAGTAATGAAATGAAAACAATTTGAAAGTAAGATTAAAAAAAATTACAGTTATTACAATGCTATGGTGAAAAGAAACAATGAGGAAACACTTTAATGTTTAAGGCTATGCTGGTAGTTGAATATATATATATAGTTAGCTTACTTATTCGGTTCAACTGTTCGTGAGATTGATTCTCACTTCTGTATGGATGCTTAAATTGTTTAAAATCCATTCAAACATCCATACTGAGGATGCGAATGAGAGGATTATAACTCTAAACCTTGTTCTACCATTCTAACGAAAGCTAATTAAATTAATATCTAAAGTGAATTCCGCCACTCTCATTCTCAATTTAATTATCTTTCGAGTGCGAAAATAAAACCACCTAGTAACATCACTTGAAGTACTTCAAATAATAAAACTTTTTGCTCTAAACTTTTGAAGT
>JAPDSC010137692.1:1723-12200 GCA_026290005.1 Latrodectus geometricus
TTGACTTGTATATTGCTCTTGACTTGTATATTGCTCTTGACTTGTATATTGCTCTTGACTTGTATATTGCTCTTGTCTCGTATATTGCTCATGTCTCGTATATTGCTCTTGTCTCGTATATTGCTCTTGACTTATGAATGGAATCAATTATAATGGAAGCTCCATATATGTTTGATTTAATTGATGGGGATAAATTAAAAGTGTTGCTAGCCTGGTGGTTGATAAAGAATACATTCATTTGGTATAATTATCTTTAAGTAGTCTGCTCATCTTTTGTCAATGGAAGCTCCATTTATATTTTCTTAGTTAAAATAATGACTATTTTAAGTTAATCATCAAATTTGTGAATTAATTTTCATTTTCTCGTACTTGGCTAAGCGTATGTAGAAAATTTCTATTCATTACCTGCATACAAATGTGTGTGTATATATGTAACATATGTATGTAACATAAATGTCTACTTAAATGCATAGATGGAAGTTTCTGTATATAAAAATTTATTATTCACTGTTGACTATTTAAAATTGCATACCAAATGTTTGATTTTTCTTATTTTTATGCTTGGATAAGAAGTTAAAAATTTCTGATCATTTTTCTTTATATAAATGTGTGTATATGTGAAATAATAAATGTCTATGTACATAAAAAATAAATGTTATTTTCCATACTGAAATATTAATGTCTCTCTTTAGTATTTTAATAATTAAAAAAAAAGTTATTTTAAGTTAAGATTTGTTTATTTACAGAAATTATAACTCCTTGAATTTTAAAAATCAAGTGCATAATCTAGTTTTTCGTTAAAAATGTTCTTCTAATATACATCAAAAATATATATACTAAACGAAAAAAATGGTATAAAGAAACTTTATCATATAATCGTGGTTTACACCTGAGGAATGAGAATTGATAATGAGTGTGGATTTTTGTACAATAAATACGAATTGTATATTAAAGTAAAATACAATTATCCCTTAAATGAATTATATAAATATATTCTAAAATCTAATTAAATAATGCAAGATACTGGTAGAGCTAAATTGGTAACTTATTTTTCTTTTATTTGAACAATTTCTAAGTTTGTGTTTATATATAATATACACACATACAATTAATTATTTATATGTATATATAAATTGTATGTTTATATTTAGTTTATTGATCACTTGAAGAACATGATAAAGTTATTTAATCCATATATACATTTTTTCTTTAAGTGATTTTGATATTATGACTACATTCCATAACATGGCTCCTTTTATATTAAAATATGCCGCCCACCCTTTCTGGTGGTTAGAGTACCTGATTACGGATGGGGAGGACTTGGGTTCGAATCCTGGCTCGGGCATGGATGTACTTTCTCTCTCTCTGAGTGTGTGTGTTTCTTGTCCTTTCCTCAGATGATGGATGAATGTGGTCCGCCCTATAAACAGGTTTGTGGTGGCGTGGGCGATGCTACTCGTACCTCCGTGACTTGGTTCACAGTTGCGCACCAGGTAACAATAAAATGAGTAGCAGTTTCCGGCCTTTTTGTGGCAAAGGGGTTAATTACTCATGGATGCCCGCCATTAGAAATAAAGAAAAAATTTTAAAACATGCTGCTCGCCCTTCGAGTATCTCATCTTTTGTCTCTCTCGCCCAAAATCTCATATGACTTCGTGATGTCCGTATGACATAAACTGAACTATTTGCTCATCCATCTTTGTATGCCCTAACAAATATTTTTATAGATTCTTTTGCTACCAATATAGAAAATAAGACGCAATACATATTGTTCTTCAACAGTTATTTTTATTCCTCGGTGTCAGTATAAGTAGCACACACAAGTATTTACAGATGGTTCTGTAACTGCAAGACATGTTAACTATGTACTGTTAGTGTGTACATTAACATTACTTTTTTAGTCAGCCTACTTCCATCATGCTTCATCTTTATGCCGAAGTTTCACTGTCTTACCACGCTCATAATGTGAATACAAAAGACTCGTTAATTTTATTTTCACACACACTAAAAGAATAAGCGATACAGATATTTTAGGAACAATTCTTTTGCATGTCGTCCTGTTCCGTTAAGAATTTCAGAGCACTGGATTTTTTTTCTTTGGTGGGTTATGTAATATTGTGTTTGATACTAAGTAATAGTTGCGTTGAATTTACTTCTAATATCCCATCTCTCTCACTCTGGTGTAAGAAAAAGATCTGGTAGCCAAACAGTTAGAACTCTGGTTTTCGTTTCAACTATCCATGGGTTCGAATCCCAATTTGCACTCCTCTAGTAGTGGTTTGGAATCCACTGAAACTTGTAGATCCTGGTCTATTAACCCTCGAGTAGAAGAAATGCCCAACCAATAAAAAAACTCATGTTTGATGTGAGAAAATGTTTGAAAATGAGTATACATTCTCTTTGACATGAATCGTTGAACATGCAGATCACCATTAAGTTATGTACCATGTTCCCATACATTTCATTCTTGAATTTACTGCTACGAATTGCTGATGATCCTTTGACTTGCTTTTGCATCGTACACGCATTTTAGATATTTGTCTCTTTATGAATTAAATATATTGTAGGAAACGTGTGAACCCTACACAGTTTATCATATTTTAATTTCATGTTGTGATTTTAACTAAAAAATGCTTACATTTATAGGAGTGATACTTCAACATTGCTTAATTTGTAAGGATAGCTACCCCACAGAAACATTTTAGGTTTTTATACTTTAATTTATATTTCGAGTTTTTGCAATTACTTTCGATATATTGATAAAATTATGATATTGTTTGTTAATTTTATATATTTAGATTTTTAATTTTACTATATCTGAATTTTGTGATTTTTATATTTTAACTGCGGTTTCAAAATGAAATATATTAAAAGGTAACTTATATAAAATGTGTTTTGGTGCAGTTTTTGTCCCTTTCTGGACTTCGCACGACACAAAATTTAACTTATTTTATTAAGCAATGACAAAATAAAGGAATGTTTTTAAGGCGAAGATGGATTGTTTTATAAGTTTAAATCGAGTCTAAATATTAATGTGATTATATACATCAAGATGTATTAGAAGTGTGGAAAATTAAATATTCAATAATATGTGAGTTTAGACATCTTTATCTTACATTTCTCACTGATCATACTCGAAAAATACTTTTAAAATATTTATGTTAATATTACATCAATTTTGGGCGAATGGCAACATTTAGGAGTGTACAACTATTCAATAAAATATCTTTGAGATAATTATGAATTCACCAGTCAGAATTCACTCCCTGCATCGTAACATTCTGTAACGTATCTGCTAAGAGCATTGGACAACACCCTTCGAAACTTCAATCTGACCGCCCACACATCGAATGTCATCATTTGTGTGATTATCGGTTCGTACTTGCTCAGGATCAAGCTCACCTAATACTTATTTAAAATTAATTAGATATATTTACTAATTTAATATTTGAACACTATGAATCAGGCACGGTATGAACTCCATATGGCTTTATTTAAAATAACTGTAGGTTGCCATGTGTCTGCAATTGCTCATGGGTCACAAATGGTAAACTAATCAAAATAATTTTTGTAAAAGTATTCTTAAGTGCATACAAAACTTATTTGCTGATTCTTGTCCGTAAAAGAAAATATTTCAGTATTTAAAATAAATGTTTGCCTGATTATTGTCAAAAGGTTACAATTTAAAAGATATAGACAAGAGTTGTGTGGAAATTCGATTATTCTAAATTTTCAATTTTTACTCAATACTAAAATATTGAACTATTGAGAAATGGTTTCTATATAATGTTTAACACACACACAGCTCTCTAATGAATTATTTTAATGTAGTAAAATTCTTTCTTTTAAGTGATCGTTAGTTTCCACACTTTGACATCATATACTATTAACATCACACACACAGGTTTTTTAAATCCACTACTCATACATTTTTGTATCACTAAAATTTATTTAAAAGATTGAAATTTTAACTGTATATATCTATTTAGTAAATTGTATATCTACTTTTTCCTCTCTTTTTAAATTTAACTATATTGAGTTTTATTGTATGCAGTAAAAGGATAACGATACTGATATTTTTGTTTAGCAGTTCTGCATATACGTTTTCTTATTACTTATTTTGACAAACTAATTTTCTTCACTTATACAAATTTTATTTTCCAGTTTAAAATTCATTCTGTGAGACAACAAAAATCAGGGTTTTTCTTATACAAGTTGCCTATGCATGGATAACTTGAAAATTAGTTGATCTCTATATGATCACACAAAGTTGAACATATGTTTTATTTCATCTTCCAAATAAATGTGATAGCATCAATTTTAATAATAATAGTTTAAATGAGTGGTAATGTTTAAAATTTTCCTACTCACAGCATTTAATTATTAATTATTTATCATTCTGAAGACTTTTTTTTCACTCCAATTTCTTTACTTTTATTGCGATCTGCCACCCGAATTGTTAACTTTAGTTTAGCAATTTATGAAATCAATTCCCATTTCGAACTAGGATGCTTGTAATATTTTGGATCCAATACTTTTTGAAGATTCTAGACAAATGGACATTCATGTGTAAAATAATATCAGAAAACTGTAAAACAAACCTTGGTCATATTGTACCACTAATTTAATTCTCAATCATTTGTCATCTACAAAAACATATTAGATGACTTTAATGTTAAATGCTTTTATGTATTGCAATTTTTCTCCTAATGAATTAGATAAAGGAGTATATCGACTCAAATTTGGCATTCCAAATTGCTGATTTTTAAATATTAAGGATACTTCGATTGTACATGCGATATTTCTTACTATTACCTGTTAGTTACTTCAAGAACTTTTTAAAAATTGTAATATAGCTATTTGATATAATGTTCGAATTTAGTAGCAAGAATTAAAAATTAAAAGATTTATTTGCTTTTAAAAAAATCATCACAGCGTTTGTTTGATACTAGGAAACTTAATGATATGAATGTTATAATTTTTTCTTCTGCTTGAATTGTTGGTTTCACAACATCAAGAACGGTAATTCATTGAGCTCCTAATTAAGTGTGATTTTTAAATATTAAGAATATTTTAATTGTAAATACAATATTTTTAATATTTCTCACTATACAAATATATGATTATTATAATAACTTTAAGAATTTTTTTTAAAATTATGTCTATTTTAAAATAATATTTGAATTTAATGGTAGTAAATGAAAGTTCAAAGAATCCTTTGCTTTTCAAAAAAATCTTCACAGTATTTGTTAGATACTAGATAACTTTAGGACATGAACTCTTTTTTCTGCTTAAATTGAGGGTTAGTTTCACAACATTAGGACTGGTAATTCATGGACCTAACGATTAAGTAAAATTTATAGTAATAACGACAACGAGAGAGAGGAAGGTTCTTTAACTAAACCTAATTAATCTTAATAAAACCTTATTAATAATAATATATATAAAAAGACTATTAAAGGCTTACTATGAAGTTTATTGACGCCACTACTTCATTCTGGAGAGAATTCATTTGAATGCTGTATAGTAGAGCTGATTTTTAGAAATTAAAAATTTACGAATACTCAAGATTTAAGAACAAAATGTTGTTTCCAGACAATGAGGATTTTAATTCTTATTTATGAATTAGTTTTTAAATATCTCTTTTTTGTGAACTTTAATTCATGCATGTTTTAATTGTGTTCATTTTTCATGAACTGTTTTTTTCTTCTTTATCTATATATATATATAGTTGAGAATTTTGAGTTTATATATGTTCTTATTGGAGAATCATATATTTAACAAACAGCATTGTAATACGAAGTTTACTTTCTAAGCGCATAGACTTGTCAATCCATGTTTTTTATGTTTCAAAAAAAAAAAAAAATCTACGTCATTTTGATTTGCAACCTTAAAGAAAAAAAAAAAAAAAAGAAAAGAAAAGCTGTGAATGAAGACATTTCGAGTATTTGAAGGAAATTTATCACTCATCCACGAACTTCTGCAAATTTAACTTTAATTATTTTTAAGAATCTTAATGCCTTTCTCAAATTTGCTTATGAATGATTAAGTCATTCATGTTTATCAGCCATAGTGAGAGTGGTAATTCATTTTCCTCGAAAAAAATTATGTTTCAGGAAGTAGTATATGCTCATTAACTTTATATTAATTTATAAATTTCAATATTTTATTTCTGCTATATTATATTGAAATAAGTACCTCAATAATTATTTAAATTTAGAGATAAATGGGTACATGCGTATTATGACGACAACCTTGGTGATAAAAATTTTTGTGGTGAGATCAACAGTATTTACATAATATTCTTTATTTTAAAGCCGTCAATAACATGTTAATGCCTATTTTTCTTTAGGTAGTTGTCATATTTTTTCAACCACCAGATCTGGTGATATATCTAGGTAGTCGTCAGAGTATCTAAGTAACAAAGATTTTTTCGCCGCAAGCATTTAAGCTCAAGCTATTATCCTTAGAATACAGTAAGTGACATTTACAAGTTATAAATGGAATTGATATCAGACATATATTTTCTATTAAAAAAGTCAAATTTTACATATTTCACTTGGAAAAAAGATGAAGAATGGGTGCAGTTTGGACGAAATTTTTCACAAAACGGAAAATTGTTTTTTAAAAAAAATTGTAGCTGTTAATCAAGTAACAAGCATGTTTTTGTATTACCCAGTAACATATAACAGGGAAATTTTCTTTTTCTTGCTAGAGAATTATATAGTTTAGTAGCATTGGGCTTGGTTGAATATTTGATTAAAACAATGATTTGATGCATTGAAAAACCGCTTAAATAATGCATATTGCTCTAGTGAATATAAATTAGTTGACAGTTTCAGAAAAGTTGAATAGGAATTAAAACTTTTATATTAAATACGTTTTTAAGGAATATTTGCAATTAAATAATAAATATTTTCTTTAAAAATATTTATATATAGATAAGACAATGGATTGGGTATTTAGACAAACGTATTTTACTTCATATATTTGTTACATTGACTTATAAAATAAAGAGAAACTTCTTTTTTTTTTAACTTAAAAACAAAAATTTTTATTACAATAAATAAATAAACGAACGCATTAAAATATTCTGCTGTAATTTATTGATCGTGTTATATACAATGCATCCAAACTTCTCAAATTTTACTCGGTTGGTACGAATAAAAATAATATTAAACAGGGATTTCGATGCAACAATTAAATTATTTATTAATTCAAATGTTATAATTGAAAGCAGTAAAAATTAATTTCATTTTGAGATATATTTCTGCTATTAATATTGAAATTATGAAACAATCAAGTTTAGAATAGTAAGAAGAGTTGAAAAGTTACGAAGTTTCTTAGAATTTAATTCCAAAAAGCTGAAGGCTGTTAAAATAATGTACTCGCATTGACAAGACGAATAGATCTCTCCTTAAGATAAAGCGAATATTATGGTCTGGAAGATAAGACGATAATATTAATGCTCTCACTGTGGGATAAGACGAATATTCAAAATCTCTTTAATCACTGCTAAATCTAAATGTATACGATTGCTTAAAAAAAAAAAGCAATATTCATTTTAAATAGTGTAAAAGTCATTGTAATAAGTTTAGCTTTTAGTAGGTAAAATAAAAATGCAACCCACGTAAACAATTGAATTGTTACGACAAATAGATAGCGAGTTTAAACATTTTGGTTTCATTTTTAAGTACTTAGTGCTTTGTATATAACTAGCTCTAATATTTAAATTAATGTAACTTGCATTGATTAAACTTTTAACATTTTAAATAAGGAATTGTAATTTATAAATCACTCATCATTATACAAAATGAAATTTTGACGCAAAATGCATGTTTTGATTAAAATAAGAAATAAATTTTCAAAAATATTAAATTTACTAAGTATTTTCTATGTGCTAATATATAAATTGATTCAGTTGCATTTTGTATTGAATGTAGTATAAGATAATAATTGCAACTACTTCTTTAACGTAACTTTATTCTTTTTAAAATGTAAATTCTGTAAACTTGTTCAAAATATTAAATTTGAAGTTCTTAATTCATAACGAAAAGTCAGAAATTCAGATTACACTGATGTAAAAATTTATTAATTATATAAACTATATGAAGTATTCATTTAATATAATTTTATTTTTCAATCATAAAATATAATATTTTATACAGAAAAAAACAATATAAATTCGTCTAATAAGTAAATCACGTATAAATATAATAAGAAATATTAACAGTCCTTTAGAAAAATGAATTGTACTCAGTATCATATCGCACTAATTAACGTATATAAATAGAGCTGTAAACAAATTTAGTTTCATAACTTTTTCATTCAAAATAATAATACATTTGCAAGAGAGATGGAGAAAAATTTAACTAATTTTGTGATATAAAAAATTATTTCACTCTATATTTCTAAATATATTTTAAATAATTGCATATATAATTTTCTATTTACATATTTTATCCTCAAATTGTTGGTTCAAATAAATAATTATTTTATTTCGCTCTTTTTGGATGATTGTGAGATACAGCTTTCACCATTTTATTTAGCGAGTGAAAGGTATTTCTCAAACTACACTACTGACCATTAAAATTGTTACACAAGGAAGAAATATAGATAACAAAATGATATTTATTGGACAAATATATTATACTAGAAATAACAAGTGATTAAATTTTCAAAACATTTGGCTGGATAGATCCTGAGAAATCAGTACACAGAACCATCTCTGGCAGTTATACGCCTGGGCATTGAGTCAAACAGAGATTGGATTGCATGTATAGGTACAGATGCCCATGCAGCTTCAACACGATTCCACAGTTCATCAACCGTAGTGACTGACGTTTGGTAACGAGCCAGTCGCTCGGCAACCATTGACCAGACATTTTCTATTGGTGAAAGATCTGGAGAACGTGCTGACCAGGACAACAGCCGAACACGTTCCATTTCAAGGAAGGTCCGTACAATACCGGCAACATGCGGTCGGGCATTATCCTGCTGAAACGTAGGGTTTCGCAGGGCTCGAATAAAGGGTAGAGCCACGGGTCGTAACACACCAGAAATGTAACGTGCACTGTTCAAAGCACCGTCAATGTGAACAAGAGGTGACCGAGACGTATCCAATGGCACCCCATACCATCACGCCAGGTGATGGGCCAGTATGACGATGACGAATGCAAGCTTCCAGTGTGCGTTCACCACGATGCCGCCAAACACGGATGCGACCATCATGATGCTGTACACAGAACCTGGATTCATCTGAAAAGATGACGTCTAGCCATTCGTGCTCCCAGGTTCGTCATTGATAACACCGAGCTGAGAGTCCATGCTGCTGCAAACGTCGTCGAACTGTTCGTGCAGACATTTGTTGTCTTCCAAACGACCCCGTTTCTGGACTCACGGCTCGTGACGTGGTTGCACGATCCATTACGGTCATGCGGATAATATGCCTGTCTTCTCGGCTGCTAGTGATAGGTGGCCGTTGATATCCCGTATGGCGTGCCGTATTACCGTTCTGAACCCATTGATTCCATATTTTGCTAACAGTCATCGCATCTCGACCGACGCGAGCAGCAATACTGCGATAAGATAAACCACAATCGCGGTACGCTACAATTCGCCCTTTATAAAAGTCAGAAATGTGCTGGTACGCATTTCTCCTTCTTACACGAGGCATCACAACAACTTTTCACCTGGCAACAACGTTCAAATGCAATTTGTGTATGAGGAACTGGCTGAACAATATACACATTAGTAAAAAAGAAAAAAATATATGGATTAATTCTGTGGAAAAAATACAGAATTTATGGTGAAAGTAATTACGAAATTATAGAGAGTTACGTCAATATTGGATGAAAACGAAAGTGCTCAAGTGGCTGAAACTTTTCATTTACGTTTATTATTTCATAACTTATTGCTTTTTAAGATGGCTTTATTTTAACGAAAGACAAAAAAGATAGGTTTAATTATTTTATCCAGTGAATTGTGAAAAAACATTCCTCAAGATTATATTCTGTAATTTCTATATTACTTAACAATTATTAGTTCTACGAATTCTGACTAAGATAATATTATTTGAGGATATTGAAGATCGCTTAGCTCAAAAAGAAGTAGCAGCAGCTTGTATGTTTGAGATAAAAAAATAGAACTTACAGAAAGAAAATGCAGCTCATCAATTTGAACTAGAAAAATTATATTTGAAAAATAGAAATACATTAGAAATGTTGCTAAAGTAAATAATTCTAATTTTAAAAAAAGAAATTCATGAATTTGCAACAACTTGCACAAAATTATGATATGAATGAAGGCAATATTTTATACTATTTAATAGTTTTTATTTTTATGCTATTTTATAATTTTTATTTTATACTATTTAATAGTTTTTATTTTTATGCTATTTTATAATTTTTATTTTATACTATTTAAAACTTAAAAGCGGAGAAGAGGTTTAGATAAAGCTCATTGTGAAGTTTCCTTC